>JARQZK010003918.1:22500-29442 GCA_030704885.1 Cynegetis impunctata
TCTCGAGCTACAGGGGTTTTTCGAAAAATTGCTTAAAATTGTTTGATCGAATATCTCAAAAAGTATAATTTTTACAAAAAATTAGTCACAAAGAAAATTTATGCATTTTAGACGTTCTTCAATTTGGTATTTTTTAAGGAAATATGGTTCGTCTAGTTTTCGAGATATTACCGTCAAGTTACTTTTTTTGAATACGGACCTGTATTTTTTATTCCATTTCTCGAAAACACTTTTTTTCTGATTTTAACGATGTATCACATGTTCATATTTGTTTGAGTTTTAATGATAAAAAGCCAAAATTTAAGTTGAGTTTTAAAAAAATGAGAACATCAGAGGTGGCTTAGACTACCAATGAAACAATTGCCTATTTTAATAACATAAACAATCTTTTGGAGCGTGTAATGAATGAAACTGTTTACTAAGTTTTTAAACATTCAAACTTTTTACCATTTAATTAAATTCAACCTTATAAAATTACTTTTGCCAAAATTCAAAGTGGATGATACATACCTAGTGCATTTGCTTCATCTTTCCCATTCTCTGCCCTTACAGTTGTTCCCCATTCTGAAGGATCATTAAATGATAGTAGCAAATTTCGCTCTAGCCTTTTAAAAATTATTCTATTCGGTAAGCGCCTTTCGGGGTACGAATTTTGATACTTTTGAAGAGCTATTTCAGCACTTCGAAATGCTTTTGCATAACAAAAAAATAAATCTAATTTTTCACCATTGCAAAACGCTACCATGTTGGTTTGAACTTACTTTGACACGACATGTTTTACGGATCAAAGGCTTTAATAAACATTTGTTTCTCTTTGCTCTATGATTAAACCTATGAAAAAATGAAAAGAGTGCCAAAAAACATAAATACTAGGTTTTTACCATTACCATGAATATGAACATGCGATACATCTTTGAAATCAGAAAAAAGTGGGTTTTGAAATTTGGAATGAAAAGTGCAGATCCGTATTTAAAAAAAAAGTTGAATGTGATATCTCGAAAACTAGACGAACCAAATTTCCTTAAAAAATACCAGCTTGAAGAACGTTTAAAAATGCAAAAATTTTTCACTCGTCAATGTTTTGTAAAAATTATACTTTTTGAGATATTCGATCAAATAAATTTCAGAAAATTTTCGGAAAACCTCCGTAGCTAAAGAAAGAAATTTTTTTGAAAAAATCTGAAATCGGATTTTCAATTTCTTCCAAAAACTGCACATTTTATCTAATTTGACCAACCTTGTAGTTATTATAGTTACCGAGATAGCAATAGTGGGATCAGCTAAAAAAAACGGCCTGTATATATATATATATATATATATATATATATATATATATATATATATATATATATATATTTCAGCTGGCCTATCACGATGGAAAGAACGTCAGCTGATACTTTGAAAATTATGACTCAGGAGTTTGGCGGAAGCATCTATTGCCTTTTTAAATGCATCAGCTGACGAGGTTTTCCTCGGCTACTGCTAGCTGATGTTTTTATTAACTACTGAAGTACATTAGCAATCAGCTCACAAATTTTCATCTGGGAGGAAATTACTTATCTTAAATTACCCTCGCTATTTCTAAAGATTTAAGTAACACACGCTAGCATAGCAAAGAGTGTAAAAAGGTAAGATTGAAGTCTAAGTTATACTTAAAAGATCTTATTGTGTAACAGGGTTGGAATTTCGAGTACAATCCTAAAAAATTTAGTACTTTTCGATTCCATCAAGTAGCCTAGTATTTTCAATGATAATCTAGTATTCTCAACTAATATACGCAATTATGTTTGGTGCTATGCTCTCAGATCTGTGTTCAGTGTTTTACTTATTCGTTTTATTACGTTTCGTTCAAACTTGAATTTCAGAATAAATCAACAAATTATATAACTTTCATTCAAATTTCGCGCGTTTTTATTACACCTGGCAATGGAGACCAGCACAACCCTGTTTGTGTTGTGGATTTGTAAAAGATTTTAGGGAGAAGTAGGAAGGAAAGGGAACAATTGAATAAATTTTTTTCCTCGTGTGTGGGAGGCTACCGCCGCTCATTCCCCTCACGGAACCGCAGCTGACGTTCACGAGACTTTATGATGCTATTCCCTGATGCGTCTCACCAATTAATGTTCGAGAAGAAATAATTGACCAAATTTTTACCAGGCTTCCAGACTATAAGGCTACGAACAGAATAAGTAGGTCGTGGTGGATGCCACTAGTTAAGTCGACAGCACAGAGCAAAGAGGTTACCAGAAGCTCAGTCGAGCTCGATCCACTGTCAAGTGCAGTAGTTTGATGAAATTTTAATGAAAAAAAGTTTTGCTTTTGCGATGTTGTGTGAGTCAAGTGATGATAGTGATGAAATGTCAGCTGTCATCAAGTGGTGGCTGATAGGTAATATACCCAACAGATGGTTTATTATGATGTTGTCTGTGGGTCGTGTCCCACAATACAGGAGTGAGCTGCACAATTGCTACGAGATCTTCCTTCATATTTAGCACTTGAAATTATTCAAAAATAAACTTATTACGCAAAAGAGAAAAAAGCTGGTAACTGGAGTACCCTAGCGCACGAAATGACAGACGTCACACGTCTTCTATGCGAGCTACTGTTGAGGGGAATGACAACATGGCCTTGAATGCACCAATCACAGGAAAGCATCCTTGTAGACCGCGTAGTAAGCATCCATGTAAAACAAACTGATTTTATTTTCAAAAGCATCGATGTGAACCTCCTGGATGGCATCGCGCTAAACCTTCTCTTCCATTCAAATTAATGTGTGTGTTTTACATGGATATCGACATCGACCGCGACCACGACCTCCACCTGCACCGCGACCCAATTGTTCTGTTCGTACCCTAAGAATGCAACCATTTAGTATATCACTGATTTCTATATTTAAATTCTATTATCTTCTAAAATTCTCTCGATTTTCGTTATGATCCATTTACTATCTTTCAACGTTTAGTTTGTGTAATCTATTTCAGATATACTGTTATAAGATCCTCCCACGCTCAATACATAACGCTGTACTATATAGTTGGTATAAAAAGTAATGATTAAAATTAATGACCTGATTTAATCTGAATATTCTCTATTTTACAGGTTTAGATGATCACTTCATTAACCTAAGAACTGACAATTATATGAATACGTACCATCCAATTAAAGCTGGATATATAAAGTCATGGGAAGTTTACATCGACGCTCATCCAAGTCCTAAGGTCACATGGTAAGAGTGCAGCTTTATTTAAAAATTGTGACTGAGTCAAATATTGAAGAAACGAAAAAAAATGTGAAATGAGAAAATGTGGGTGTGACACTATAACGAATATGAAAAGTAATAATGCAATAATGGAAATGCATGATGCATCAACTGAGTAATTATCTCCCTTCAATGAAAAGTAACGTTCCTCTTGAATATTACACGTTAAAATATAAATAATGAAATTGAATCTTCTTTTCCAATAAATTTTTTTTGTTCTGAAATGTTATGAAGACATAAATATTTGTATACTCGTATAGTATATATATATATATATATATATATATATATATATATATATATATATCTATATATATATATATATATATATATAGGAACGATATTTTCACAGGTTGTGTGGTTCATAAATACCTACTTTAATTTAGATGTTTCTAATGTAGTATAAATAACGTTTCAGTCGTCACTGCGACCTTTTTCAAATTATGTCCTACGTTTATTGTTCTGGTCAACATAAAATACTAGAACGTCTCATAAAAAATAATACACAATACAGATAATAATTTTGTTGTTGATTGATCGAGGTGTCAACGCAGACACATATATATATATATATATATATATATATATATATATATATATATATATATATATATATATATATATATATATATATATTACCGTATATATATATATATATATATATATATATATATACACATGGTAGGTAATATATATGTTTCAGCAACTTTGTATGAATAAATACCTATGCGCGAAAGGTGAGTAGACTATATGCAAATTAGAATGTATGAAATTATCCCCAAAATTAAAACTAACTTACCCCAAACTGTAGATTCTCTTATTCTGGTATATCTTCCTTCAATGAGAAGAACATTTTCGGGGAGGAATTAGGAAAAACGAGGAAAAGAAGTCGTTCAAGACAAATTCTATTGTTTCTCGAAATTAACTATACGAACTATGCGGTGGAAACTATATAAGATGAATGAAAGCGAGCTATAACTATTTTTCGGAACTAACTAAAACTAAATTTTGAAGAACGAATAATTGTGTACAACAGAGTGATATCGATTCAATTCACTATATTCACTCTATGCCGAGTATCCTTACATCGGCGAACAGCAGATCTTAGTACCTTATACCTACCTGAAAAAGTGCAATATTGACAAAGGAAGTCATATCAGGAATTAGATTAAATTTTATATATATATATATATATATATATATATATATATATATATATATATATATATATATATATAATTATTTATTAGAATTGTTATTGCCTGTGAACTATTTCTAATCTCTTGACAATTATTAGCAATAACAGGCTTGTTGAATCTTAAAAAACTCGACTTTATTAGAAAGTTGACGTTTTGCCACGACATTCGTGGCTTTATCATAAGTTTTGATAAAGCCACGAATGTCGTGGCGAAACGTCAACTTTTTAATAAAATCGAGTTTTTAATATATATATATATATATATATATATATATATATATATATATATATATATATATATATATATATATATATATATATATATTTATATTTATATATATATATATATTTATATATATATACTTATATTATATATATAATATATATATATATATATATATATATATATATATATATATATATATATATATATATATATATATACAGAATATAACGATATTTGGGTATGCAGTCAATGAAAACAAGCGTACTCTTTTTCTTAAGCTCTAGCTTTCGAAAATCTTTATTTTTCCTTCTTCAGGAGCAGCTGTTAAAAAGTTCTAGAAAAGTGAAAACCGAAAAATATCATTACAAAAACTTACAAATTGAGGATTTGTTCACAGTTGGAAATAATAAAAATGGACACCCTACTGCGAGGCACTAGGAATGATAAAACCCCTCGGCGCATGTGCATATCGTCAATATTTTTTGAAGGTATTATATAAACTAAATCACAATGAAAGTCGTTTTTACGAATGAAATGCAGGAAAATTGCAATAAATGTATTAATAAGTGGATATTACAAATAAAGTCCGTGAAAATTTAGCAAACAAATTTATTGATTGACTTTCGAATTTGAATATCCTATTCCGGCTCATTTTGCTGCAAATTATGAATCAAATTGATAAGATGGGAAGCAGACACAGACGCAGAATCAAGCTGAAGCTATCAACGTCGCTTAGTTACCGTGGCACACAGAGCACTTCGGCGTATGTTTTGTAGGACTTCGTACATATCGACCTTAGCGCATGCGCATGTCGTAATGCCTATCTAAAAAACGCAATAATTTTTTATTCTTCGTTGGGAAAAATTGGGAACAAAACTTCTCTTATGAAATCATATATATTTCATCGATATCCGTGGGAATTTTTAAAATCGGACCATATCCCAACTTTTTGTAGTGAGACTTTAGCTTCGCCTCGAGGTAAAAACGCTATATTTTTTATTCTTCGTTGGCAAAAATTGGGAATTAAAATTCCCTAATGAAATCATATGCGTTTTATCGATATACGTTGGAATTTTTAAAATCGGGCCAGATTCCAACTTTTTGTCGTGAGACTATAACTCCTTTAGCTTCGCCCGCCTCGGGGTAATAATATCGAACATAATCAAAATAACTACAGGAGCATGATCCAGTGACAAAAGATAAAAAATAATTCATTCCAAGACAAACAACTTCATAATTCTAAAAATCCCACCCATAAGATGACAATGACATGAACTACAATTTCATCTAACTACAGATGTCGAAATACAAAACATCAATCTTTCTCGCTTGACTGAAAAATAGTCAGCAACACAACATATCATTACATGAAACGCGGTCTCAATGAAAATTTTTAATGTTATCGAGACACGTCCGTGAATTTAAAATTAAGAAAAACTAGGACATTTACTAGAAACTAATCGAACTAACCTCCTATAATAAATTCGTATAACCAGCTCCGCTAGGAGGTTTGTTTGATATAAATAGACTAGTTTTTCTTAATTATATAATATATATATATATATATATATATATATATATATATATATATATATATATATATATATATATATATATATATATATATATATATATATATATATATATATATATATATATATATATATATATATATATATATATTATTAGAAATTAAAGTATGAGAATGGTTCATGAATAGATGCACAAGTAACTTCACCAAAATTATTTATTAATTAAATCACAAAAGTATTCCCGCAGCTTAGCTTAACGTCGAACAAAGAGACTGTGTACTCGTTCAAGCCCGCATTGACAATGAATCAACCCAATGCATCACATCGGGGCATGAACCCGTCATCCATCTCCAGGCTCGAAAGCGGCGACAAGGTCAGCTTATGTAACCATTCTCAAATTCATGAATCATCTCTCTCTCTCGTTCTGTACTCATTTCTTTCGATGATTCTAATACGGCCAACCTGACTGCAGTGACGCTCTCGGCGCTGCCAGCTGAAATTAAAATAATTCGGCCAAAACATATATCTATAAGTTTGTAGGAATCTCTACCACCACCCGGCTCTACCACTAACGGGACAGAGACCGAAAAATAAAAACATTAGTAAATAAACCTGTGGAGACCTCAGCTGCCACCCGGCTCTTCCACTAAAGGGTGAGAGACCGAAAAATAAAAAGATTAGTAAATAAACATGTGGAGACCTCAGCCACCACCCGGCTCTTCCACTA
>JARQZK010003919.1:0-7500 GCA_030704885.1 Cynegetis impunctata
CACAGCCGTAAATCCAAACGTAGAAAACATGTTTTTTTCACTTACATAACGTTAGAACTTACCTCATAAGTGTCTCATGATGAATAGCAAATATGTTTCTATATTTCTCCGAATAAATATCCGCATTTTGAGTTATATATGATATATATAAATATATATATATATATATATACATATATATATATATAATATATATATATATATACATATATATAAATATATATATATATATATATATATATATATATATATATATATATATATATATATATATATAATTATTTATTTGAATTGTTGTTGCCTGTGATCTATTTTTTATGTCTTGATAATTAATTAGCAATAACAGGCTGGTTGAATCTTAAAAACTCGATTTTATTAGAAAAAGTTGACGCTTTCACTCCGACATTCGAAAAATTGAAATTTCTTTGACATTTATTGAATTTAAAAAAATTTGAATAGAAAAGGCGACTTTATCTTGTCTTGTTAAATTTTTTCGGATGTGGTTGTTCTTTTGATTATTTTATTATGTGCTATTCAGTCTAATATTAACATTCAAAATTGTTATCATCTAGAAGGCAAGGGAAACTACAGAAACCTTTACCCCACGTAATGTTCGAAAAAGATAATAATAGGTTACTATTTATATAACAACAAAGAAATTAGTCGAGGAAAAATATTAAAAAAGTAGAGCAGAATTTATCGGTATAGAACGCTTATATGGAAGCAGCCGTTGACACGTGTTTTTCGGACTCTTTGGTCGCTCATCAGAAACGGCGTAGCTAAGCATTGGATTGAAAATTTGGAGATGAAATAGTAAATAACATACAAAATCGCTCTGTTATGGAGACAATCACACATTTGTGGGTTATTGTTTGAACTCTCCGGTATGGGAGATGTGGTCAAACTTTGCCACGGAGGCGATTAATTCCATCTGCGAGATCTCAGAAAGAGTAAATTAACAATAACAAAGAAATTAGTTGCGGGAAAATATTAAACAAGTAGAGCAAAATTTATGAGTATAGCTCGTTTATATGGAAGTAGCCGTTGTCTTCCATAGCAGAGGATTTTGTTTGTTATACTATTTTCATATAAATTTCATTTAAAAAAACAAAAATTATATATATACATATATATATATATATATATATATATATATATACATATATCAGATAATAATGATTGTTAATAATACGGTAGTATTCAAGTCGATCAATAACAATCGATTTTAGATATGATTCTGGATATGACTTTAAATTATAGAAGAAGATTCATTTTGGAGATGATACAAACCAGAAACCAGTTAGTGTATTATTACCACTCAATTAAAATTTCAGACTTATGGCAGAAAGAAGAAGAATGTTTTATAACGATATTAACCTATGTTTTCATACTGTTCCTCAGAATTATTTTTTGATTTATTGTTGAAAAAAATAGTTAGCATTTGTAATCTATTCACGAAGTTCCAGACTAAAATATTTTTAATCTTCATTTTTGTGAATGGTTTGTCATGTTCCTATTATTAACCAATATCGTATGAAAACTGAAACTGAAACACAAAAAGTAAACCTCTGAGAATATCTTTTTGAACAGTTTTGATTGCTATATTTTCAATGATTGAGGTATGCATTCCTATTCGAAATTATCTTGAAAATTGTTGAGGAATATAAAACTAATCATCCCTTGTCAACTCACTTAAATTGAGGGTGTTTCCGTTATTTGGACAGCTAAGAATTATTGTGTCACCCTCGGACAACTCAACATTTCCTTGGTGAGGTATCTCTAATTTATATTCGTATTGCGAATTGTCTATTAATATTGGCAAGTGTTTTTCGTCATATGCTGCTAGTGGAAGAGAACATCCTGGAAATAAATCATAATTATCTAAATATAAATATATATCAATTCATGAAAAATATTCTAGTTGACCATAGTCATATTCATATATCACATAAAATGAACGAGAAAACTTCTTCAATAATTTAAAATTATCATTATTCCAAGTGAGCCGGTTATATTTATCTTCGAGGCGAAATATGTATTTACAATATGCAACAAAGAATTATAGAAAATGTTAAGACACCCTAACTCAACAACTATATACAGCTGTTTCGATCTCATTGCATTTATTCATTGCTACTTACTTGACTGAATTAACAAATTTCTAATAGTTCCGTAGTTCAGTGGTCAATGCGTTGGATTACTGAACAAAAGGTCGCTGGATCGAATCCCGGCCGAACCAACGAATTTATGCGGAGCCACCTTTCGGAAGGCAATGGCAAACCACCGAGAAGTATTCAGCCTTGTAAAACCTCTCTATAAAGATGTTCGAAACCGACGTAAAACTGTAGTGTAGGTCCCTTCTATTCGCGTATCACTGTATCACGCATAACACGAATAGTTGTAGAAAGGTCGCATATACCCGAAACAGGGTGAGGCACTTGAAGAAGAAGAATAGTATCCTAGTACACATCATGGCAGAGCTACTACATGGATAACAACTCATTCTTTGAAAAGCACCACTTTTTTTTCAGACCGACAATGCAGAATCTCGTCGAGAGAAAAAATACTTCCTGACATGAAGATATCTACTCTGCAACAGTGAGTATGGGATTCCAGAGCATTTAAATGAATGAAGAATTATACTTGTTCACTTTATGATAAATGAATAAATATATATCTATATATATATATATATATATATATATATATATATATATATATATATATATATCATATATATATATATAATATATATATATTCGAATTGTTGTTTGCCTGTGAATATTTTTCTAATCTCTTGATAATTATTAGCAATAACAGCTTGTTGAATCTTAAAAAACTTGATTTTATTGAAGAAAGGTTTGACGTTTCGCCACGACATTCGTGGCTTTATCAAAACTTTTGAGAAAAAATTGAAATTTCTTTGACATTTATTGATTAGAAAAATTTCTATAGAAACAGACTACTGTTTCACTAAATTTTTTTCGGCCACAGCCGAAAAAAATTAGAGATTATATATATATATATATATATATATCTTTCAGTGCACAGGTTGGGTCTAACAGACCGGGCGTTTTGTTTTTATGGCGCTATTTTATGATGTCATTGAATTGGGTGAAGAGCCTCGCTCTACCTTTCGGTAGGCTCCTTCCCTATAGATTAATATTGTTCTCAGTCAAGTATATTACTTGGGGCATGATAGATCGCGAGAAAAGTCTCCGCAGACCCGACCCGTGCGTTGGTGTAAGTATTCGGGGAATATTCGAGTTATTTTTTAGTTTTCTTTATTGTAATTTTCTGGACAAGTACTCATTATATTTTGTTTTATTATGGATCTTTATGCAGTTGAAGTAAATAGACGTGGTAAATTGTTCGAGGAAGTTAAAACCGATGTCGAAGTAGATAGCGATGATGATTGCCGATACCGACTTCGTAGAAATTTTAGAACACGAAATATTGCAAAAATCGTAAAACAAAATATTATTGTGAATAATGTAATAATTTCTTATGCTTAGAGCATGTAGTAAATTTTTGTTTCGAATGTAATGCGCAAAAGTAGTAGATATTTTATATGAATTTTTTCATTCCTGTTTTTGAATTATTTGTGTTATTTCAGTTAATTAAGATTATATGAGCTCTTGTTTAAACATATCTTAAATCGACATTTTTTGTTAAGGCATTTTTTATCGTTTTTGTATTTTTCATAATATTAATGTTGAAAAGAGAATAGGGTTCAATTTCAATTATAAAAATATTAAAAAATGAGAAAATTGGCTTTCTTATTATTTAAGTTGAAGAAAATCTTTAATACTTCAAAATAAAACATAAATGAAACTAGAAAAAAATTTGTTTTAATAAAAAAATATATATTGAGTTAGGGTCTGAGAGACCCGACCCGTCTACTATCGCAATTTTTTTTCCAATCGTGTACTGAAAGGACATATATGTACCTATATATATATATATATATATATATATATTATATATATATATATATATATATTATATATATATATATATATATATAGATATATATATATATATATATAATATATATATATATATATATATATATATATATATATATATATATATATATATTAATATAAATTAAAATATATAAATATATAAAATTATAAATATATATATATATGTATATATATATATATATATATATATATATATTATATTGAATACAATACATTACTTACATATACTTTTAAATAGGTCAGTAAAATTAGACTGAATTGCTTTCTTCGATTCTATTTGTGAAAACAAATAGGGGAATTTGAAGAAATTGAAATGCTGTCGAAAAAGAATAGACACAAAGATAGTGTAAAATGATTTTAAATTCAAACAAACCTTTTAAATGAGCCTCGATGCATAAAGGAAGCACAAATATAAAAATTCCAATGAATTTCATCACAATTAATTCAGAGTACCTAACCACGACGAACTATTCAACGAGCAATTAATAAACAATTGTTTCATTCTAACCGATTAAAATTGAACCTGGTACAATTAAGGGATTAGATATAATATAATTGATAAAAGGGTTACTCAGCATGCAATAAATAACGAAATATTTATTATCATCGATTTAAGAAAAGACAATAGCCAAAAGTTCGACCAGTCTCAAACGATCTACTCTTTTGTTATTGGCGATCACGAGTGCAGGGAGATACGAATTCGTATAATAGACCAGTCATCTTAGGCCAAATTAGGTGGAAATCTCGAAAAATCGATATACCCAGTATATTATCACGTAAAAACTTGTATTTTGGCATCCTTAAACTGTTCTCAAAAGTCACATATAATTGGATAGTCGCAAGTGTTGAAGTCAGGGGTCAAAGGTCACAAGAATCAATTTTTTTTTAATTTTTTGCTAATATCTTGTTTTCTATGGGTTTTACGCTATTTATTTTCATTATCAATATTGTAGAGAATTTAATTCTCTACAACTCTTGTCTTCAACATTTTTTTATATCTCGAACTGTTTTCGAGATAGAGGGTGGAGAGCGCACGGTTAGAGAATCATGTGAGGTCAACTGGTAGTCCCGATCGTAAACTCGTAATATTGAGGTTAAAAATTATTGCTAAATATATCATTTTCTATTAACTTTTACATCGAATTTAATCTTTCTTTCTGATAGTTCTAAAACTTGCTGCAGCATTTGAAGAAGATTTCAAACCTTATCTCCATCATGCATCATACGTCGAGTCAACAAAGTCGAATGAACCTGTGCAATTATCAAATATTCCACCAACGAGTGGAGCAGCTCACCAACATTTGAATCGCGTTTATTATCAAATTCAAACTTGGTTAGGGCATGATTTAGAACCCCAGGAATGAGGTTGGACAATGCGAAAGGAATTCCTGGAACCTATAATGACTATTTTTCTGCCTGCTTCAGATTAATTACTCAATACAATATTCTGTCACTGCAAGAGTGGCTGTGGCTCAAGATGTGGATGCAGGAAAGCGGGGTTACAGTGCTCCTTAGTTTCCTGCCAGTATTATGGACAAGCTTGTCTCGATGCTGTACCATATCAGACCGATATTAATGACGATAGAAATCATGAATGACTTGGAGACAAATCTCGTTGAAGACTGTAATGAAGAGGAACTTGAAATTCTGCTGCAGCGGAACGATGACGACGATTATGAAGAAGAACAAGAAGAAGAAGATGAAGAAGAAGAGAATTTAAATTCTCGAAATTTTTATTAATTTGGACAATAATAAATCTATTGAATGACACTTTTAATGAAAACATTAATTAAAAATTTATTTATTTTCTTCTTTATTTATATATAAACTCATTAGTATGAATTAGACTAGAATTAAAATATAATTTGAGTATTTTCCTCAGCAATTTTTTAATTACACGGCCAGGTAAGTGTCATTAAATAAATCGACACTTTATTGAAAATAGATAAGTGACCAAAAAAATGAATTTAATGGAAAAGTTAATGAAAAATTATAATTGTATATTTAGCAATAATTTATAACCTATATATTACCGGTTTTTGATTGGGAGTACCAGTTGGCCTCACATGGTTCTCTGACATATTGATAAATACCAATAGCATGAAACCCATAGAAAACGAGATATTTGCAAACAATAATTAAAAAATCGATTTTGTTACCTTTAACCACTGACCTTAACACTTGTGACCATCCAATTATAGTGACTTTTGAGAACAGTTTCAGGATGCCAAAATACAAGTTTTTACATGGTAATATACTGGGTATGTCGATTTTCCGAAGAGAACCCTCTATAATGACTGGACTATAATACGCAGCGTTGACGAAATAAGCATTTTCTTGGAATCTACAAGGTGATTAAGTATATTATGAAAATAAATTGCCATATTGTGGGATAAATGAGGTTTTTTAATGATCGTTTGAATGTATGAATTCACAGCAAAAAATAAATTTCCACTTTCGTTACGGTTTGTTTCGATATGGTTCCAATTATTAATATTTTTTTTAGTTTTTCCTGGATGGGATGATAACTTGTCCATCTTGGGACCAATTCTTTTCACTAAATATGC
Source organism: Cynegetis impunctata (assembly GCA_030704885.1). Taxonomy (NCBI): domain Eukaryota; kingdom Metazoa; phylum Arthropoda; class Insecta; order Coleoptera; family Coccinellidae; genus Cynegetis; species Cynegetis impunctata. Next base: position 6,557 of record JARQZK010003919.1, read on the forward strand.
CAATGACCTGCCTAACTGCATAGAGAAGGCAGTTACCTGTATTTATGCAGATTATACTACCTTTATTAGTGTGGAGAGAGACATGGACACACCTTGAACACATCATCAGAATCCACAAGAGTACAAGCAGAATAATGATTTCAAACAAACAAATTAAAGCTCAATACTGCTAAAGCATAAAACTCAATTATAATTCTTAAAAACACCACCGGGTATGAAGAGAGGGAACCTGTCAGGCTTCTCGGTTTCCGTCTGGATAGAAAATTGACATGGATTGCTCATACTGATGCTCTCGCTTCCAAATTAGCCAAAAATCTCTTCCTTGTTAGACAACTGAAATGATCCGTCTGAAAAAAACTGCTAAGAATGGCATACTTTGCATTTATTCATTCACACATTAGCTATGGAATTCTGGTATGGGGACATTCAACAGGTGGGAAAACACTATTTAGAATTAAAAAGCAGCTCTTCGTGCTATTGAGGGAGTGAACTGCAGAATACTCTGCAGACCACTTTTCAAATTACTTCAATCAAATCATGACCTTTAGCTCTCAATAGATTATGGAATGTCTGAAATATATATTAGACAAAACAAATAAGCATTTTGTAGGAATCTGGAAGTTGATTAAGTATTACCCCGAGGCGAAGCTAAAGGGGTTATAGTCTCACGACAAAAAGTTGGATCTGGCCCGATTTTAAAAATTCCAACGGATATTGATAAAACACATATGATTTCATCAGGGAATTTTAATTCCCAATTTTTCCCAACGAAGAATAAAACAATATAGCGTTTTTACCCCGATTCGAAGCTAAAGTCTCACTACGAAAAGTTGGGATCTGGTCCGATTTTAAGAATTTCAACAGATATCGATAAAATACATATGATTTCATAAGAGAAGTTTTGTTCCCAATTTTTCCCAACGAAGAATAAAAAAATATAGCGT
>JARQZK010003919.1:12500-29174 GCA_030704885.1 Cynegetis impunctata
ATATATATAAATATATAAATATATATATATATATATATATATATATATATATATATATTATATATATATATATATATATATATATATTATATATATATATATATATATATATATATATATATATATATATAATATATATGTATATATATTATATATATATATATATATATATATATATATATAAATAAATAATATTATATATATATATATATATATATATATATATATATAACTTTTTGATAATTTATTAGCAATAACAGGCTTGGTGAATTTCAAAAACTCCATTTATATATTTGAAAAAGCCACGAATGTCGTGGCGAAAACGTTTAACTTTTCAATAAAATCGGGTTTTTTCAGAATCACCAAGCCTGTTATTGCTAATATTATCAAAAGTATATTTTTAACCATTGTTTCAATAGTTAAAAACATTTCACAGGCAACAACAATTCGAATGAATATATATATATATATATATATATATTATATATATATATATATATATATTATATATATATATATATATATATTATATATTATATATATTATATATGTATATATATACATATATATAGTATATATATATTTATATATATATATATATATATAGTATATATATATATATATATATATATATATATATATATTATATATATATATATATATATATATATATATATATATATATATATATATATACATATATACAGAATGTACCAATCTTACGACAAACTTCGGTATATTGGTTATTTTAGGATATATCAAAAAATTTTATCAACACAAATAGTAGATGTCTTTAAGGTCCATATTTTGAAATTATCTCGAACTATACAGAGTGTTGCGTATCTCCGTTACAAACTAAACATATGGTTTTTTAAATGAGAACCCCTGTATATTATTCCGAATTCGGATTGCTCACATTTTTTTGAAGCTTTTGATATAAAGTTTTGCTATGTCATACAGAGTCCTTCAAAAGGTATGGACACTTTTATGTGAAAATCGTAGGTGAATCAACGCTCTGTAGCTTATTGTAGTTTGAAGAAAAAAATTTTATTTTGCCTAACAGAGTTTTGTAATGTGGTGCAATATATTCGTATTCTTTTAAGTTTCCATTCTTTTCCATTTTTTATACAGGGTGGACGGAAACTCGAACCTTCCATTTACTCTCTTATTTCAAATGAACCCCTGTACTTTATAGCACAAATAGAATCTACTTTTATGTAACTTCAATTTTTGTCAAGCATACCCTATACCCAAAGTTTATAAAAACAGAGTTATATTATAATATTTATTGTAAACCATCATTATCAACCTTTTATGTGGACGCAATAAACGTTCAATGTATCACAAAATCCTAAATAATAATAAATTTCAATAAACAATTTATTCTAAACAAAATAGGTCACCAAAAGTATAATCCTAACCGTAATATTAAAGTAAATGTTAAAAGTGTTCACCGTTAATGCAATGCTGTAATCCATAAAATTTTCTCAGTAAGTGTTTGCGTCCACCCTGTATAGAAAATAGAAAATACTGGAAACTTAAAAGAATACGGAGATATTGCATCACATTACAAAACTCTGTTAGGCAAAATAAAAATTTTTTCTTCAACGTACAATAAGCTACAGAGAGTTGATTTACCTACGATTTTCACATAAAAAAGTCCATACCTTTTGAAGGACTGTATAACATAGCAAAACCTTATATCTAAAGCTTCAAAAAAATGTGAGCAGTCCGAATTCTGTATAATATATAGGGGTTCTCATTTAAAAATTCATATGTTTAGTTTGTAACGGAGATACGCAACACTCTGTATAGTTCGAGATAATTTCAAAATATGGGCCTTAAAGACATCTACTATTTTTGTTGATAAAATTTTTTGATATCTCCTTAAATAACCAATATACCGAAGTTTGTCGTAAGATTGGTACACCCTGTATATATATATATATATATATATAATATATATATATATATATATATATATATATATATATATATATTAATATCTATATAATATATAACTTTTTGATAATTATCAGCAATAACAGAAAAAACTTTTTCAGAAAGTTTTGAAAGAACCCACGAATGTCGTTGCGAAACGTAAACTTTTTAATAAAATCGAGTTTTTTTTGAAAATTCGCCAAGCATGTTATTGCTAATAATTATCAAAAAGTTAAAAATATTTCACAGGCAACAACAATTCGAATAAATATATAATATTTATATATTTATATATATATATATATATATATATATATATATATATATATATATATATATAAGTATATTATATATATATATATAATTTATATTATAAATATATATTATATATTATATATATACATATATATACAGGGCTATTCAAAAATTCGAGTATATGCATGGGGATTTCGATAACGCGTAAGAGATGAGAGGATGGTTAAATGGGGGCAAAGTAGCCATAATTTCAGAGGTCAGTTATATGGATAAAAAAAATCTGATCTAGCTCCTTTAGTTCTGGAGTTATATAGGAAAATTCGAAAATTTTCGAAATCCTTTTTTTTGCCTATATCTTTTTATTTAATGAATTATTTTCAAAACAATTGTCACTTTGCCATTGCCACTTTTTCTAAGCTATCTAAATATCTGAATAAAATTATATACGGGTGTCGTATAAATTGGGCCACCCTCAACTTTAAATTTTCAAATACGGACCTGTATTTTTTTATTGCATTTTTTAAATGCAAAGAGTCATGTCTTTATATTGACGTAGTATTTTCATTTGAATTACAGAGTGTTCTTGAAAATATTGAACTATTACCCGTGAAATTTCTACATTTTTTTAAAATTCCAGCTCTAATTAAATAAATATCATAGAATAAGGTATAAAATGCTAGGATTTGGAAAGATATAATCACATTATTCGACGAAAATATGTCTTCTTCGAGAATTCATCCACATTTCAGTTCACGCACCCATGATCATATACGAAAATGTGAAATTTTCTCCAGTACGTACATGTATGTGCATATAATCAATGACCAAACAAAATAATCTTCCAATGGCAATCTTCATAACTCGCAACCAATTTGGAAATATTTCATTTGTTACTTTTTCGAACTACATATATAATTATGTTTTCATATTGGCGTTTTACTTTTTTATATAAATCATAAGTGGTTTGTGAATACTGAAACTAAATACTAGTGATATCTCATCATTTTTTAATTCCATAACAACTCTAATTAACCTCAGTAGGTATGAGGAAGATCTGTTGTATGTATTTTGCTGAGCAACTCACAAACATAATCTGTCACAAACATAACATTGTATATTTGATCATTATAGGTTTTCATATTTTATAACTTATCGCATAAGAACATGTTTAGTTATTATCTAGAATTGAAATAAGTCATTATAAGTTATCATAATCGAAATAAATGTTTGAATTGACGATCTTCTCGTTCCAGACATTTACAGAGTCGTTTTTTAAAGTTATTATTCGCTCTGAAGATATCTCTTCGGCGTAGTGATGCCAAAGCGTTCATGATTTTAATTCTTAAATCTTTCTATACTTTCAATTTCGTTTTGATATATTCTTATTTTTTAGTGTACCCATAAAAAAAAAGTCAAGCGGAAAGATGAATGCTCTTACTATTTCTGTATGGAAACGTTAATCATATCTCTTTTCTGCTCTATGGGGAAACACATTTTCAGTACTAACAGATTTTTCATTAAAAACCAACGGTAATTTCCAAGAAACTGTCAAAAGAATGACAAGTGAGGTGAACTAAATATTTATTTTCCAAAGCATACTATGAGAATTCAAAATAGTTTTTAATCGTAATTGTTGTTATATAGCAACAGGAATGCCCATAAATTAGCTGAAATGTAGATAGTTCGGAAAGTAATTAACAATGAAATATTTGCAAATTGGTGTCTGTAATATGAAGATTGGCCAGTCGAACCATTTTTTTGGTTTGGGCAATGATTATATGCACATAAACGTACTAGGAAGAATTTTCGCATTTTCGTACATTGATCATGGGTTACGTGAAGTGAAATGTGGACATGATTCTTGAAAAAGACATTTTTTCGTCGAATAATGTTGATTATCTTCCAAATCCTAAAAATTTAATTAGAGCTAACAATTTTTAAAAAATGTTGAGATTTTACTGGTAATAGTTCAATATTTCCAGAACACTCTGTAATTCAGATGAAAATACTAGCGTCAATATAAAACATGACTCTTGCCATTCAAAAAAATGCAATAAAAAATACAGGTCCGTATTTGAAAATTGAAAGATGAGGGTGGCCCAATTTATACGACACCCTGTATATAATTTTTATTCAGATATTTAGATAGCTTAGAAAAGTGGGCAATGGCAAAGTGACAATTGTTTTGAAAACAATTCATTAAATAGAAAGATATAGGCACAAAAAGGATTTAGAAATTTTCGAATTTTCCTATATAACTCCAGAACTAGAGAGCTAGATCAGATTTTTTTTTATCCATATAATGACCTCTGAAATATGCAACTTTGGCCCCCATTTAACCATCCCTCTATCTCTTACCGTTATCGAAATTCCCATGCATATACTCGAATTTGAATAGCCCTGTATATATATATATATATATATATATATATATATATATATATATATTATATATATATATATATATATATATATATATATATATATATATATATATATATATTTATATATATATATATATATATATATATATATATATATATATATATATATAATAAAGACCTTCGTCCTTTGTACACTTTAAAGAACAGCATTATGATTCAAGTGACTGAAAATTAGAAAATTAGTGAGAAGTATACTGTCAAGAGAGTCTGCATATCATACACTCGTCTCAGCTTATCTACAACATGCTAATCGCCCCTCAGCCTACCACATACGAAATCAGTATGATTTTTTCAGTTCGCCATGTCATGAATACTTAAGTTGCTCGTTCCGACAAGTTCACTGAAGGTAAGTTTATGGTGCATTCAAGATAGCTGGAACTTTTTCACTTAATTTCATTATTATGTTGTTCAATTTACACCATTCCACAAAAGCAGCTATTGCCCCTTTTTAGTTTAGTATCTAGTACCACGGGAGTCCGAGCTCAGACCACTACCGATGTAATATCGGCCAACATAAAAATGATACCAATAATTACATACTCTTGCACTTTGCTGACGAATAGCAGAAATAGTAGCGGTTCCAAAATAGAACCCTACAGAACACCTTTATCTATATCGAGATCTTCAGAGATTTATTCACCTATGTTTACAAATATTTTTTTGTTATTCAGAAATGAACTCAACAGCTTGGAAAATTTCCTCCTAAAACCATAACACCGCAATTTTTCAATCAATAAATCTCAATCCAAACTGTCAAAAGCTCTAGACAGATCGAAAGTGAGAGCTGCCACATACTCATCATCCTCAATTTTTTTTGTAGATGAACTTGAAGAGTCCCAAGGCCACACTGTCCAAAGATCTGACGTTGTAGAACCTATGTTGAGGTTCTGTCAAAATCTTTGTACTTTCCATAAACGAAACCATTCCGCCATAAATAGGTCGCTATCTTACTGATTACATTCAATAGTGTTATATGCATATAATTTTCTGTTGTTCCCGTACTTCTTTTTTTATGGGTGAATCGAAACAAAGGTTCCATAGTTGTTCAAATTATTCAAATGGCGAAGATATTTTTACAATAACATCTTTCTTTGATGTCAAATAAGAAATCAAAAATGCTTCCGTATATGTCGTGTGATATTATGGTAGGATAATAGCAGGACTCTTCGTTCAATCAGATGTTTTTCACTCATGACATGGTATTTCTAGGAAAACCAGCGAATGAAGCTTTTCTCGAATTGAAGAGAAAACAATAAGTCTTTTAAAAAAAAATTTTATGCAAAATATATTTTTCAAACTTTGTAGGTACCAACTGTCGCCAATAATTGGGAAATTTCTACTATTATGCACAATGCTCAGGTAGCTTTCACCTAAAATAACCTGTAATCTGATGACTGAATTCTTTGTAAGCACAAGTCGTGTTTCACAAAATTCAAATGTTATTTCATATTAATTGATAGATAATTGAAAACCAGTCAATACTGTCAATAATTTGTGTATATTCAGTGAAAAGTTTTACAACGCTTCTGAAGCTTTGAATGAAGTAATTCACACATTATATCTCATCAATTTTCATTGATTATATTAATGCTTTCAATTTATTTACAAGCTTTCCACTAAACTTTGAAAAATTGAAAACTCAATTGAAAAATTTTTGTTTATTCAAAAAAAAACAATTTCATGACTAAAGAAATCATATTATAGACCACCCTGTCTTCGATATCCAAATCTTCCAAACCTAGATGATGACCCGGGTGCTGCTAGAATGCCTTCTACATTGAGTTTTGGTCCACTTGGTATAGCTTGCAATAACTCATCAACATCACAACAGTAAATGAAACCTTTTTCTCCATTGCTCCATGCATCATTGCCCCATCCATAGCTATCGCAAATATCTTTACATAACTTATCACCTTTTTCTAGTTCAGTTGCGAATGGATTGTTGAGTGAGACAAACGCAATTGCTTCTCCTGATGATTCAGAATGAAGAATTTTCCAAAGGAATTTCGGGATTGCTAGTTTCTCATTAGACAGATGGATCTCGGTATCAACACCTTCGGTATTAGGAAATGCAAGTACACCAGATGCTCCAGTATATACCTTAAATGAAAACACAATTTTTTAACAACATACAAAAAATTCAAATAAATCAGGCTTTGGTAAAAATATTGAGTTTCTTAGCTAAATAAAATAGTTTCTTGGAAGTGATATTATGCTCTATAATAGCGATATGGAATCAGAAAACCGATTGTTGATCAAATACGTCAAATTAGAGAAAAGTAGAGCAATACAAATGCTATTTCTTCACAACTACGACTTCAACTACTATTATTACTACTAGTTCCACAAATATGTACTGCTACTAGTCCTGCGACTAGTAGCAGCTACTAATAATACAGCTACTTCAAACACAACTGGTTTTCAGTGCAAAGGTGAATCGCTATATGAAACATACCGATAGGTATAAATTCTCAAATTTACACATTCACAGGGCTCCGTGCTCGGACCACTCTTGTTTCTTTTATTCATTAATGATTCGCCCGATTATGTAGACGCGGATAGGATGACAATTTTTGCCGATAATACCTCGATTGCTATTACAGCACGAGATCCTGAGGGACTATCGAATAAATGCAAACTCTTACTGAAAGAATTTAAAAAATGGTGTGAATCTAATGATTCAATATTAAACACCACTAAAACAAAATGTTTATTTTTCAATCGACCCGATAATATAAATAATGAAGTGTTCATCCAATTTGAAAACGACAAAATTCTCTTGTGGAATCACGTTAAATTTTTGGGAATTTTGTTGTACCTGGACCCTAGGTGGTCTTTACATGTAGATTCTGTGGCTAAACAACTGAATTCGACATTCTATGCCATAAATAGAATTAAGAATTTTCTATCTACTGTGTCTATTATGGAAATTTATTATGCGCTTGCATATAGTCACGTAATTATAATATAATGTTATGGGGTATTTCTGTTGATAGCCGAAGTGTCTTCATATCACAAAAACGTATAATGAGAACAATTTTTAAACTAGGACCTCGAGAATCTTGCAAGCATGCATTTATTGTAAATAAAATATTAACTACATCTTATACCTATTTATATTTATATATATATATATATATATATATATATATATATATATATACTATAAGTGTTCTACTCCATGTGAAGGCAAATGGAAGTAAATTTGTAAAAATTAGGTATTCTCATTGTAACAATCAAAATCATGAAACACACCATACTAGTCGAACCATGGTCAATTTCATACCATTACACATAAAGTGAAACCAAGGAAAATTCTTCCAATATATTTTAAAAATTATCAAAAGCAACTTTTCCAAGGGAAGCTGGTTATACGTAATTCAGCACACGCAAAAATCTGCATTCAACAAATCGAACGGTGAATTATAGTAAATGTCAAGTCACCCCGCATCAAAATCTGCATACAGCTGTTTCGATCTTATTAGATCTCATCAGTGCAGCTTATTTGACTCGGAGTGAATTAACAAATCTCTAATTGTTCCCCAATACAAATCGTGGTCAGTAACAATGGATAAATAACAATCCAGAGCGCTTAGTCTGAAAATGCAGTTCTCATTGTTATGACACAAAAATGTTGAAATTCTTTATATCCCTAAACATGGTTCGGCCAGGTATGAAAACTCACCATCTTATCAGTGCATTAAACTGTTTAATCATCTACCTTATTCGATGAAATGCCTTGGTCATGCTAGGGTCAGGAAAGTTATGAAGTCGGTGCTCCTGACAAAATGTTACTATAGTTTAAGGGAGTACCTGACCGATAATCATATTACTAATGAATAACCATAATACTTATTACTTATCAATGACGTGTCCAACACAATTATGTAATTGACTAAATGGATATAATACACATTATTATTATTATTATTATTATTATTATTATTATTATTATTATTATTATTATTATTATTATTATTATTATTATTATTATTATTATTATTATTATTATTATTATTATTATTATTATTATTATTTACTAGAAAAATTTTATGAGTACCTATGCACTCAACTTTGAAGGAACCACCTCGGCGTTATATTGGCTCATTTACCGATGCCATAAAATCTGAGACAACTGACGCAGATCTATAATATTTATAGAAAAATTACCTTTCATGATGTTCCTTGGTAGGGATTATTCTTGTTATTATATTTGATTGATGAAAATTTTAGTCGATTCAATTTCTCTGATAGATATCACTTCATAGATATTAATGGGGTCAAAACTTTACATTCTGGTAACAGATTCAATAATTCAGTAAGACTCAATGAAAAAATTCTAATATTCCTAACGGGCAGATATATTTCAACTTGCTTCTACTATTTAACATTTTGCTTATGAAAAATTCAACTACTTTCATTTTAGTATTGTTATACTCTTGATACTGAAGAAACAACGAAAAATTTATGTGGAGGTATTATCATGACATTGATTGGTCAAGTTTGATTGCATCTTGTAGAATCATAACCATATTATACAAAGGGCACTTCGTTTCAATATTTTTCGAATATTTGATAATATAAATTAGGGAACATGTAACATGAGAGTACTCATAAGCAGAGGAAATTCAGAATAACTCATCATGTTCTACTGTAATATATTTATATTCGACGCAAGAAAAAAATTTACCAACCCTCAAATCTTCATTGTAAGCAGCAGCTGAAGTTTTAGCAAGGCCTTCTAGCCTCTTCCAGTTTCCATTATTAATGGCTTGCCATTGCGGAACTGTATTTACGTAAAAGTAGGTTGAAAATTGCCATGACGCAAATAGAAAATCAGCGTCTGGAGATAAATGTCCTCTGGCCAAATACGAATTTGAGTGGATGTATTTCTCAGCTAATTTTGCTGAACCTAAGAGCTTATTGAAAACAACTTTTTGCGTAGCTTGTTTATAAGCTACATTAGCTGCAACTCCGGATGCTACTTCTGATGTACTAAATCCAGGCCTGTAGGATTCTGTGGATGCATCTAGGAACAATAATAGTTATTTAATAAACTAGTTTATTAATGACAGCGATTAATGTTTGAGATATTTTAATAGTTCGAGACCATTAATCGCTACATTGATAAACGAGTTTATTACAAGATTTTTCCGTCGACCTCATTATGAATTGAGTATAAATTCTTGATTTAAATAAATTTTTATTCTGCACAACAGATACATTTGACACAATATAAATTTCTATGTTTATTTCGATATATTTATATTTATGCTCCCGATGGAACAATTTGAGAAATTCATAGATGGAATATTAGACATGTGACATTCTGAATAGTTCACATTACCTACAATATCCGATAAGGAATATGTGGAACTGGTGGAAGCTGAAGTGCTAATTACTTTCGAACGATTATTGCATGAAATTTTTTCCGCAGTTTCTACTTTATTTTGTATAGAGTTAATTGTGGAATAACAGTACAGATACAGAATAATTCAACAATTCCGTGCTGAATACTTCTGTGTTTGGTTGCCCATGACAATCATACATTAAAATATGAGAAATTGTACATTAAAATGGGTGATTAATGATCAATTTCGGGTACGTTAAAGTAAGCTTTTATTTAGAGGTCGACGGAAAAAAATATCAATCATACTATTCAAAGAAAAAAGTTCATCCTTTGTTATGTCTCTGTATTATTCATTTCACTTCAAATCGAGTGGCATTATATAATCTCAGCTACATACTTTGATTGTGAATATCATGTTCTTACATTCTCACAAACAGATATATCTAAAAATAATTTTATGTTGAAAATGCTGAGTTGGTGCGAACTATGTGAATATTCAATGAAAATTGAAAACCTAAGGGACAAATATTCTCGTAGTTTGTTTTTGCGGTATCATTTAAAATGAAATAGTATAAAGATAGCAAATATATTCCATGTAAAATCAAAGGCTATTTTCAAGGAGTTCATAGCATTGACACTCATTTCATCAATTTTACTCCTGAGACTTCAAATGAATTCATATTAACAATTAACAATTGTTTTCAGTTTTTATTAGCGCATAGACATGTGCTATATATATATATATATATATATATATATATATATATATATATATATATATATATATATATATATATATATATATATATATATATAGAGGGTGATTCACGGTGGATGGCACATTAGACGTTTCTAGTGAACCATACAACGGATCAATTTGAAAATTTAATGGAGGTCAACGTTGGACATTCTCTATCCAGCTAAAATACTTTTAGTAATGCAGTGTTGCCACTTATATTAGAAAGAAGTAGTAACTTTGATTTTTCAAATAGAATAGCCTGTATATAATGCTAGTTTTAGAATCTCCAACAATTTCCCAATAACTTTTCATGATAAGTCCCTATACCTATCTGTTACCGTTTTCGAAATAAAAATTATTTTCATTTTTTTCTTCGGAAATCAAGACCTTTGAAAACGCTGATATCTTCGAGTTTAGAAATGCTATGGTATCGAAATTTAGGTTGGAGCTTGTTGATACTTGGGGGCTTCCTACGCTCTGCGTTACTTCAATACAGGGTGGAAAAAAGTTCAGTTATTTTGTTCGCTTGAAAAAGTGACTGAAAAATGATTGTTTCAAATGGAATAAGCTGTATATTATTGAAAATTCGGAAAGCTGCTAGAATTTGTTTTTTATATTTGTATATCATACCTATACATAACTAATCAGGTTTCGGACTTATAACAATTCGTCTCCCGAACGCACGTTTCTGAAGGTATTTAAACTTCTGAGATGTCGAAAATATCGATATCATCAGTAGATTGTTACAACCTTAGTGTTCAATAGAAATCATGGCATGCTTACCAAATACCGAATGGGGATGCCATGTTCAGGAAACATTTTCACAAATAAATGCTCATAAGTCCGAAAGCTATATACATATATAAAAAGCAAATTCCAGCAGGTTTCCTAATTTTCAATAATATACAGGGCATTCCATTTGAAATAATTAACTTTCAGTAACTTTTTCAAGTAAACAAAATAACTTTATTTCTTCACAGTTACACAGATAAGGCTAAAGTGTAGGAAGCCTCCAAGTATCACCAAGCTTCAAGCCAAATTCAGGTATCATAGTATTTCTCAACTCGAAGATATCAGCGTTTTTAGACATCTTGATTTCCCAAAAAAAAATAAAAAAATAGAATAATTTTTATTTCGGAAACGGTAACAGATAGGTATAGGGAAATATCATGAAAAGTTATTGGGAAGTTGTTTCATTTGAAAAATCAAAGTTGCTACTACTTTCTAATAGAAGTGGCAACATCGCATTACCAGAAATATTTCAGTTGGGTAGAGAATGTCCGACTATGACTTCCATCAAATTTTCAAAGTGATCCGTTGTATGGTTCACCAGAAACGTCTAATGTGCCATCCACCATGAATCACCCTGTATATAAATATATATATATATATATATATATATATATATATAAATATATATATTAAATATATATATATATATATATATATATATATATATAATATATATATATAATATATATATATATATATATATATATATATATATATATATATATATATAATATATATATATATATATATATATATATATATATATATATATATATATATATATATATATATATATATATATTGTATTTTAATGGGAAGTCAATCAATGTAAATAATTAGTGATTCAGGAGAATATGATCTCTCATGAAACTTCAATATGAAGTGTCGGAATGTATATATAGAGTACTATACTCACAGTCAATTTCGGATCCATATAATATATGAGTTGTGTATAGAGCATTGCCGTTAGTAGCATCGTAACATACTTCAATTAATGTAAGGAACTGATCTTCTTCAACAGGAAATCCTAATTTGATTATGTATCCATTTCCTTCTCCACATTCGTTGTCAGTTTTCAATGCAGTACCTCTCAAACCCTTACTGCATGCAACTTTGTCATAGTTTTGTTCTTTATTGGATATTTCAATTGTTTCATCACTCACGCATTCTGCCTCGGCTGAACTAGTTTTCGCTGAAAAGTTATTCGTTTTACTAGATAGAAAAGCAAAAGATTTATTGCCGCGGCTGGTGTACCGAGGATAGGAAATGAGCTAAGGCATTTGGTCTGCTCTTCTACTGTGTGAAACTGATAATTTTTTCCAATTTCACGTGAAATCTTTCATAATCAATATCCAAATAATTGAATTTTTGCAACAGAGGGTACTGACATTCGATACTATGTTTACAAAAAATTGTCAAATAACTATTCGAAAGTGATATAACTGAAACTGAGTATGAGTTATTACCCTTAACACCACCTGTCTCAAACATGGCCATCCATCGCGGCGAGTTTGTAGCCATTCTATTCTTTGTTAAATTTAATGAATTTTAAATTGTTTGTAAATAAATGAAAAAAAAATTTAAGAGTTTTTCGTATCGACTATAACTATAATTTATGATGAAATTTCAAAATACATTGAAGAACATTGATAATTACTTCTTTCAAAATCCCAATTAAACATTCATTTTTAGTAGAAATTTAGGTGAATTTTTTCATTCAAACTTATTTTGTTTGTACCGAATGTCATTCTCAATTTTAATTACGAGTTTGATTTAAACTATAACCTAAAACGTTGCATAGCGACGAACTGTAAAGACAGAAAAAATACACTTTTCAAGACGGTCAAGTATCATTAAAAAGCCGTTTTAATGTCACTTGAAAAAAAACATATCAATTCGAAATTTGTTTGGTTTTTTCTTAGGAAACTCTTCTTTAGGTTTCTAGCTTTGGTTACTTAACAAGGTGTCAAATAATTGTTCTTCTGAAAATGAGGAGGTAGTAAGTCAGTTAAAATGATTCTGTTATTGTCATTTTCTATAACTTCTTCTATCAATGGAGTTCTTTCAGAAGAAAACTCCAGATTTCTTCCAAAACCCCTCCGCGATATTTTTGAATATCTCTGTGATAGTTTCAGTGCTGTACTTTGTGGTCTGATTCATGTTGATGATTTATATATATATATATATATATAAATATATAGATATATATAGATATATATATAGAGAGATATCGTAGAGATCTGTCCTCTGCAGCTGACAAGAAAGCTCAGAATTGGTTCTCTGCAAATGACTTGGAGGTAAATGGGGACAAAACATTTAAAACGATCTTCACCCTAAGAAGAGCGGAAAATGTGAGCAGCTTCCGTTCCGGAATTAAATTTTTGGGTATTCACCTGAACTCCGTTTTGTCTTGGTCTAACCATATGTATGCATTTGCAGTGAAGTTGAGCCAGAGCACCTTTGCCTTGAGAAGTTTGTCGTCGGCCCTATCAACAAGTGCTTTAAGAATGGTTTATTTATGTGAATCACACCTGCGATATGGTCTATTAGTGGGGCCACTGTGCGGGAGGAGATCGTATTCTTAGGATTCAGCGTTGGGCTGTTAGAGTTTTAGCTCAGATTGGCTATAGAGAATGCTGTAAAGATGCCTTCAAATTGTTGGAAATTCTTACTCTTCCGGGCCTTTTTGTATATGAGTGTTTAATTTAAGCTCTTAAAAATGCAGAAGCAGTTGCATCAAACTGTCATATGCACTCGTACGATACACGTAGAAGGGATGACATACGCATAGATTTTTATAGATTAGATTTTTATAGATTGAAAAAATCACAGAACGGGATCAACTACCTGAGTGGGATGTTCTTCAATAGGTTGAGTTATACTATAAGATTGGTCCCAATTAATACATTCAAGACACGTATGAAGCAGAGTCTGACCCAACTCTGTGTCTCCTCTAGTGTTTAGTTTTTTGTTAACAGTGTTCTGTTGATTTGTTTGTGATTGGTATTTATATACATTCTATTGGATATACTATAAGATTTTTATATTCAAATGTTATTATTAATTTCATTATTTTTACATAAATGGAAGAAAATTCTTTTTTAGACGTATGCATAACTGTAATAAAGTAATGCATTATTAAAGTTATCTCATCTTATCTTATACAACAACTCAAGACGATACTCACTGATCTTCAGAGTATTTTTCGGATTTGGACAAGAAAGGAGTATCTTGTCACCCTTATTCAACTCTATATTTCCATGATGAGGTAATGCAAACTTCAATTCAGATCCTGAATTATCAACTAACACTGGCAAAAATTTTTCATCAGAAACTGCTAGTGGTAGAGAACATCCTGAAAATAAATAAGATTATTATTTGAGATTATCCCAGTTAAATTGATGTACCAAGTGAAACAGACAACGTTACATGCTTCGAAGGCAATACATTGTATTCATAAAAATTAATCCTATCAAACTAATCATCAAAAAAAAACTGTCATCATCAAACTCCTTGAAGACGGTTTATAGAATTTTGATCCTACTTTTAATTTCGAAAAATTTGCTTTTAAATAAAGACCATAGTTTCATGAGCATCCTCACAAACATGGAAATTAAAGACCGACATGAACATCCATCACCAAAATCATAGTTAACATCTCCTCAAGCGATTTTACACCAACAGAAGAACTAATTCTAATCATGAACTCAACTTTGCTACTTCGCTAGGCCAAAATGCTAGAGAAAATAATAGTGAAGCAGATATATATCACTGATATTGCGCAATATATTCAATACAAATAAAGTGGCCACTATCTTGATCATTAATCTAAAGGTTCTACCCACTAGCTATTATAAAATAATAAAATTGATTTTATGAGTATAATTTTTTGATATTTCTGATTGTTAAATATGGAATTGATTATAATGAGATTCATTGATAAACGTTATATGATTTCCAATAAAACCTTTTTGATATATCAAGATAGATTCAGAGCTACCCAGAATCGAAACTCATGTTAAGCAGGTCGTTGCAAGTATAGTTATATATGGAGAAACACTTTACCAACCCTGTAGAATCAATAAAGACATGATTGTTTCGAACAAGATTGTTGTTAAAGTGATTTCATTTGTAACAAACAAAGACAACTATTTTAAGGAGATTCACACTATTAAAGAGTATATCACAGTGCAGTGGCGCACCCAGGGGGGATACATGGGGCTGCAGCCCCCCCGGAGATTTACTGTAGTAACAAAAGATTTGAGATTACTAAGATAATAATTGTAAAATGAGCTCATCTACTACTATAAAATGAGCCCACTGGTCACTATCGGTCAACCATAAGATCTATTATGATTTACCGGATACGGGATTTGCGTAAATTTTGATTCAGCCCTGGGTGCGCCCTTTTCACAGTGTCACACATTTTGAGCCTCTATCAACAGACACTTTGTCTGAAGAAGCTGTACTAGTGATGAGGCAAAACATGATTACATTTAGCGTGAATTTCTTCAAATAAATTGTTTTCATTTTGTTTCTAAGTGAAGTATAAATGCACCAAGCAACGATTTATAATATTTAATTAAATGAACTTTAATTTGTTTTGAATAATAAAGTAAAAAGTGAAAAAAAATCTTGATGAACAGAAAACCTTTAAATTGAGGGTAAGGTAAATATATATATAATATTCAAATACAACAAACCTTTCGAATAAACTTGGCTGACTAAGCAAACCACAACTATCGAAATCCCAACAAATTTCATCGCGACAAATTCAAAATACCAGCTGGCGATGAACTACTTTTGAAGTATCTGATTCGAACTTATTTAAAGCAAATCGAGTACAGTTAATGACATGCAGTTATAGAGGAGGAAGATAAAATGTGAACGATAGTGGAAAGCACTTAACGTGAATGAATATGAGTAACCAATTAAATATCATTCCATTTGAAGTTCAGCATGACCATAATATTTCACATACGATTTGGCAACAGGATACGGAAGTATGAATATTTCTTCATCTTTGGTATGTATATAATTGTATATGAAAACTTCGCTTCTTATTTAGTGAAATGCATGAAAAGCAGTCATTTTATAACTCTTTATAGTTAATATTAATCGTTCTAAGTTATCTAGGATTATTAATAATTTAT
>JARQZK010003920.1:0-28852 GCA_030704885.1 Cynegetis impunctata
CATCTAACTCCTTGCAACTTCCCCAGAGCTTAAATTTCAGCCTCATTTGTTGGCTGCCGCTGCATAATATATATATATATATATATATATATATATATGATATATATATATATATTATATATATATATAATATATATATATATATATATTTATATATATTATATATCATTCGACTTTTTGAAAAATTAATATGACATTTTGAAAAATTCATTAATTGAAGGGTCAAAAAACAGAAAACTATGTTCCATTCATCTTTTTCTACTCCTTTTTTGGTAAGTAATCCATTATGAAACTGATTTGAGATAAAGTATCACTTACCTCCCTAGGAAGACGAGTTTAATAAGCTGCGTGTATGACTGATTCAAAATTTTGGTGTCCGTTTACAGGCCTGACTGATTTTCATATAAGTATTCTGTGACTATCCGGTGGATTTTTCAAATTATATGATTTTAAAATATTTTTTTGGGAGAACTGGAGTAAAAAATATAGAATATCCAATTAGGAAGGCAAGCATTCTTGACCAGTCTCGGACTATTTTGCCTGCCCTTGTAGTATAAGTAAAAATTTTATGGCTCAAATTAGAAGCTAAAGACGACCATTGCGACAAAAATAAATAAATATTACTTGTCTTTTTTTTGTTGACATATCAATATTTCAATGTTTTTAAATGACATAATAATTCTGAAATCTCAAAAATTTTGAAATGATCATTTCCTTATATATATATATATATATATATATATATATATATATATATATATATATATATATATATATATATATATATATATATATATAAATATATATATATATATATATATATATATATATATATATATATATACAGGTGTTCCAAAATTGAACGTACAAACGAAAAGGGGAGATTCCTTAAGTAAGTTTGAGAAAAAAAGTCCCGTAAACATGGAGTCGCAAACGTTTCGTTTTCGAGATACAGAGTGTTGAAGTTTGAATTTTTTAGTTTTTTTCTCATATTATCTACAAGATATTCAACTGAAATTTGGCATAGATATTACATTTGAGAGTTCTCACCACGTGACAATTTCGATAGCAGATCTACAGGGTGATATTTTTTCTGGAACACTCACCTGTTTTCCTCAAGAACTTTTTTTTGGTGTGCAACTGTTAATTTGAAAAAAATGTGAAAAGAAGCTTTGTTATTATACTAAACTTTTCGTTCTCTTGTAGTTTTGTAGTATCTGCTACTTATTTCGAGAACAAAAATTTTGAACGATTCTCTCGAAATCCTCGGAAAAATCCAAATTAAGATAAGGAGGACAGTTTGTAAGCTGTGGTGAATGAATTCATTATTAGTTTTCATGGAAATTTTCCTGATCTGTTGCGATGATTCATAAAGATTTGATAAACTCGTATAATCATTACAAAAAATGTATTACTACAAGAAACGTAAAACTCCTCCCCCAACTCTTATACAAGCTTCTGTTCTTCGTCTCATAGACGATCGAACTCTTTCAAACACTCCCGGAGTATTTAATTGTATCAAACGCGCCTATTATACGATTTCTCAGTTCTTCTACGGTGTTCACTGGCGTCGAGTATACTAGAGATTTCAGGTGGCCCCATAAAAAGAAATCTAAACTATTTAAGTCTGGGGATCTGGCTGGCCATGACTGAGGTCTCCCCCGTCAAATTCACCTGTTTTCATAATTGTCGTCCAAATACTCCCTTGCCAAAACTGAAAAATGAGCAGGAGCACCGTCATGCATGAACCACATTTCTCGTCCTAGCATAAGAGGTATATCTTCCAATAACAAGGGCAAATCGTTTTCTAAAAACATGTCTGTATTGACCTGTTAGTCGACCTGGCAAGAAGGAAGGACCAATCAAATGATCGCCAATATTACCACCCCACACATTTAGTGAAAATTGCTTTTGAAGATGGATTTCTACATATCCATGCGGATTCTCCTCGGCCCATATGTGTTCATTATGAAAATTTATAATTGAAGTCCTTGAGAAACATGCTTCATCAGTGAATAGAATTTGGCAATCAAAATGAGGATTGTTCAATAGTCTATTGAGGTACCACTGACAAAAATTAATCCTCGGATGAAAATCTTGAGGCAGAAGAGCTTGCTCCCTCTGAATGTGATAAGGATATAGCAGAGAATCCCTCAAGATCCGCCAAACAGCTTGATGACTTGCATTCAAAAGTACACTAATTTTTCTTGTACTGGTTCTTGGATGTTGTTCTTTTTCGTTCATATCTGCCTCTTCGAGTTGTGGTGTTCTCACACTGCGTGGTATACCGGCATTAATTTTTTTCCTGGAAAAAGATCCAGCTTCTGAAAGACGCCTATGAATATCAGCGAACATTCGATGATCTGGTATCCCTCTATTGGGATAGCGTTCCATGTAAAGACGCTTAGCTTACCTTGAATTTCCATTTGCAAGACCATACATGAAATGCATGTCAGTCATTTCGGAATTCGTGAAATTCGGCATGTTTTGATATTAAAATGTGTAGAGGTTTATATTTTCTGATCAAATATTGTTGTGACAGTCATAAAAATCGTAATGAAAATAGTCTACATTCAAAAAAATAAATAGCCACAAATGCAACCACCTTTACTTTTCAAAACACAAACGTTCAATAATTTGATGTGCCAAAACTGACACTGAATACAATCACCACAGCTTTCTAACTTAATTTTATGATAATTTGGATTTTTCCGAGGATTTCGAGAGAATCGTTTAAAATTTTTATTCTCGAAATCGGTAGCAGAGAGCGACAAAACTACAAGACAGAAAAGTTTAGTATAACAACAAAGCTTCTTTTTACATTTTTTCAAATTAACAGTTGCTCACCAAAAAAAAGTTCTTCAGGAAAACAGGTGACAGTGTTCCAGAAAAAATATCACCCTGTAGATCTGCTATCAAAATTGCCATGTCACGTGGTGAGAACTCCCAAATGTAATATCTATGCCAAATTTCAGTTGAATATCAAAATTCAACACTCTGTATTGCGTTTGCGACCCCATGTTTACGGGACTTTTTTTCCCAAACTTACTTAAGGATTCTCCCCTTTTCGTTTGTACGTTCAATTTAGGAACACCCTGTATATATATATATATATATATATATATAAACGTAATAGGACAGTAACGGGGTACTGGTAAAAACAAGGCAGAAGAAAAACAGATGAGATACCCCAGAATTACTAGATGTAGCAATAAAACGATGTGGAAGTACTACTAATATCTTGTTTATTCAAACATCAAGCTTTCGTCTACCAATTGCAGACTTCATCAGGAGGCTATATATATATATATATATATATATATATATATATATATATATATATATATATATATATATATATATATATATATATATATATATATATAACGGGTGATCTAATGGGAGGTTTCGTTTTGAATTTTGTGCCAGTTTCGTTGTGTCAAACTACAGCTATCATTTTTATCAACAGTCATGTAGACACCATGGGTTTAGTTATGGAGCGGTACAAGGCAAATGTGCGCGCCGCACATTTGCCGATTGGTATCATGAGCAACAAGCAGTTGATGCCAATTTTTCGAACAAAATCATGTTCAGCGATAAAGCCCATTTCTACCTCGGTGGCTCTGTCAATTTATCCAAAAAAAGTCACTGTTTGGTGCGAATTCTGGGCTGGCGGTGTCATCGGACCTTTTTTTTTTCGAAAATGAGGACGGTGCTGCTGTCACAGTCAACGGAGATCGCTACCGAAGCATGTTAAAACAATTTTTAAGGCACGAATTGGCTGGCATAAATCTGACAGATATGTGGTTTCAACAGGACGGTGCCACATGACACACAGAAAACGACACATTAACTCTACTGCGGCAAAAGTTCAGAGGTCGGATTATCTCTGGAAAAAGCGAGGTCAAGTGACCGCCGAGATCTTGTGATTTGACTTCTTTCTTTGGAGCTACGTGAGAAGTGAGGTCTATGCCAATAGTCCTCAAACGATTCCAGAGCTGAAGGCCGAAATAATCCGCATAATTGGCGAAATACGGGGAATTATGCCAAAATGTCATCGATAATTTGAACAAAAGGATAGTGTCATGCCAGAGGAGCCGAGGAGGGCATTTGTCCGATATTGTATTCTATGTTTAACCCTAACATTTGTAGTTTATAACGAAAGAATAATATCAACAATTTTCAAAATATTTATCGGTTTTATTATTAAATAATATCGAAACCTCCCTCATATATATATATATATATATATAATATATATAATTATATATATATCTATATATATATATATATTATATATATATATATATATATAATATATATATATATATATATATATATATATATATATATATATATATATATATATATATATATATACTGACAGAGAGAGAGAGAAAAGGAGAGAATTTCGTATGGAATGGAATGATTCTTTCGTCCAATATGTCATAAACTAAAGTAAGATAATTTGTTTTCTGTGCTCCGTTATACTGTCCATAATGTTATCTTTAGAGTGGAATTTGAAGGATTGTTAAGACATAATACCAGTGCATTGATTATATTTCACATAATTTGTTGGTAATAGTTGCAATAGGTGATTGATTATTGTGCGCGACTCATCAATCGAAATAATAAAATATTTCATATGAAACTCGTATGAACGGAATTCCATTCATTAACTTAGTTGGACTGTAATAATGTGAAGTTCTAATTAAAAAACTTGATTTCATAATCAACGACGACACCATTTGAGTCTTGTTCAAGGTGATCTGGCACTATCTCTGGAGCTCATTCGAATGCGGGTACCGTACCTCTCGGCTGGTACTCTGTCATACCACGGTTGCTTCGGGTGGTGGTAGGTGGTTTCCTGCAAGTGCAGGACCGTACTATAGGTTTTGCAAAGTACTAGAAGAGGTGAAATTCTAAATGTGAAAGTAAGTTCTTGCAGTTGGATGTTGCAACTCCCTAACTCTTATGAGATTATTCTCCATGACTTAAACTGCCATTTTGGAACTGGTGAATTTCTAATATTTTTCTATGTTAAACAATTTGTATTTACACACTAAATCATGTTTTTCCTGGTACATTTTGGCCTCCATCAAACGAAACGTGTTTCAATTTGGTTGTTATTGACGCAGATCATAACTAAGTATCAAAATTTTGGTAAATTCACTAAAAATGTTGAGATCTCTAATCCTTCAAAATCGCGTTTTGAAGAATTTAAAAGACATAAGCAAGTTTCAGTTTTCGCCAGTGAATTTGTTTCGAAAAAAGAAATCGAGAATGCGCCATCCATTTTTTACCCGGAGGGGTTACAGTCTCACGACAAAAAGTTAGTAGCTGGTCCGATTTTGAAAATTCCAACGGATATCGATAAAACACATATGACTTCATAAGAAAAGTGTTTTCAAAAATTTTTCCCCACGAAGAATAAAAAAATGATAGCGTTTTTTAGATTTTTTTTGTCCATAGACATGTGGTGCTATCTATAAATCTTGAACCTAAAGCGATTTTTACAATAATGAAATAAAATGATAGCATTTAATGTGTAGTTTTTATAATACATTCAAAAAATATTGACGTGGCGCCACCTAGAAATAAAAAATTTAGTAAAAATTATGAATTTCACTCAAAATTTTGATTAGATCTCAAATACTATACATTTCCCGATATAGTCACCATCAGGGAAAATGATCTGCGATAAATTATCTTTAAAATCCGGGATACTTATCAGGCATTACGACATGCACATGCGCCGAGGGGTTTTATCACTCCTAGTGGTACGCAGTAGGGTGTCCGGATTTTTGTATGACCTATAGTTACCAAGATACTCCATACCAACATCGAAATTTGTCCACTCTGTACAACCAGTTAGAAGGTTGAAAATTTTCACTTACCGACGCAGTTTTTATGTAGTAATTTCATTTGATTCGTTCATGTCTTCAGCGCTTCGAAATTGTTTCAGGGTGTTGAAAATTGTAATGTATAAAAGAACAAAAATTAAGACTAGCGATGTAGCTGTGCTGCTCACGCAATTTTTTCCTTCTTGAACGGCCCTGTGTCTGTATGTGATGGCGATTCCTCTAGTTGCAAATGTGGGATGTGCGGTAGGTAACATCCGTAAAAAGGTGCCAGAATGCCTGTGTGAAGATGTCCGACACCGGATGTAACCATGTACTCAGACAGGAAGATCCTTCGATAACCGGAAAATGACATATTGAATGCTTGAGAGGCAGCAATCCCTATAAGTGTATCTGACTAAGATTCTCTGAAGGTATACATTTCGGATAAGGGAGTTACAAAGTTGTCAGGAATACAAAGTTACTAATGGATGTATGTGTTTACCATATGAATGAGAATAAATATGCGACTTCTAAATTAGCTTCGTGATTGTTAAGAAAGGATGCTTATGTAGAATAATGATAATTTCGTCCTTCGAATTCCGTAATGAGAAGTTTATTATGCCAGATAATTAATTGGGAAAATTTAAAAATTATTTGTTTACTGTCTCTAGTATACCTAATTGATTGATCGTTTTCTGATATGGTTTTATGACAATTTAATTAAACGTTTTATACCGAGAATCTAGTGCGTGCTTCAACTTTGAGGCAATTTACACCTTCGGCGCTTCAACAGTTATTCAGTCTTGTAGTTCTTATCAAAGAATAACTCAAAATTATTGATAACATGTCTAGTGGTTAATGTTTTGTAACATACTCCTCGTACTGATATGCTTTTTCGTACTATGTAGATTATCAAAATGAAGAAAAAACAAAGTATCTACATAAAATATACTTCTTAAGTAAATTGCTTGAGCTGCTGAGTGGATGTAAATATGTTAATTTACAGTAATATATCATAACTATATTAGTAATATTATATTGAACGTATTAAATGAAAATGTTGTGTTTCGTTACGTAGTCAGGGCAGGCATCATCCACTATTTCATTAGTTAGATTCCGGATCATGAAGGGTAAACTTATTACTTCTATACGAATTTGTATGAAATTCGATATTTGTTCACTTTGAAGATTTACGTGACTTTTTTCTCTATAAGAAACAAACAGAATGCGTTTTTAGTCGTATTGTCACCGAAAGTATCATTGCAATCTTGGTTGATAGATCGGCGGTTGAATTTTTATTCTTGCCTGCGATGTATTGTTATTTACTTACAAAAACTGTCCTCGCAATGTACAAGGGTTCACCAAGACATAATTATTTGATTTATTTATTTCTGGAGGAAAACAATATTGTCAATTTTTTGATTTTCGTAGCGATATAGCAATGTTGTGCCTTCATTTTGGGACACATGGTATGTATATATATATATATATATATATATATATATATATATATATATATATATATATATATATATATATATATATAAAATATATATAAATATATATAAATAAATAAATATATATATATAAAATATATATATATATATATATATATATATATATATATATATATATATATATATATATATATATATATATATATATATATATATATAATATATATATATATATATATATTTATATATATAGATATATAATATATAGGTATATATATATATATATATATATATATATATAATATATATATATATATATATATATATATATTTATATATATATATATATATATATATATATATATATATATATATATATATATATATATATAATTATTTATTTGAATTGTTGTTGCCTGTGAACTTTTTTAACTTTTTGATAATTATTAGCAATAACAGGCTTGGTGAATCTCAAAAATCTCGATTTTATTAAAAAGTTAACGTTTCGCCACGACATTCGTGGCTTTTTCAAAACTTTTGAAATAGTGAAATTTCTTTGACATTTATTGATTTGATAAAAAATTTGAATAGTTAAAAAAGACTACCATGTTTCATGAAAAATTTTTTCGGCTGTGGCCGTTCTCTGTTATTTTTTACGTGCTATTCAGTCTAATATTAACATTCAAATCTGTTATTATTAGATGGTAAGGGAAACCACAGAAATCTTTACCCACATAATGTTCGAAATATGTTTAGAAATAGAGAAAGATCAAAAACGCAGAGAAATTTTAGAAATGTTACATATTCAAAAAAATTTAAATTATAGAATAGATATAAAACATTTAAGTTCAATATACGCAGATTTAATTCTCTAATTTTTCTAAGAAACAACATAAATCAAAACAAAATAATTCAACAAACAGACTCTAACCATAACAACTCATCTTCTTAGACAAAATCTAAACATCTAGAATTTTCAATTTTTCTAAAATGAAAGTATAATTTAGAACATGTGATCTCTAAAATTACAAGTAATGTCTTTTTAAAGACAAATCCAACAATCAAATATTTTAAACCTATTTTGTAAGGTGAAGGTGCAGGTTTCTGTGGTTCCCTTCCCATCTAATATCAACAGACCTGACTGTTGATATTGGACTAAATAGCACGTAATTAATAACTGAAGACGGCCACAGCCGTAATAAAAAATTTTTTGAAAAAAAGAAGAATAGTACCCTATTCTTTGACTTTTCAAAATCAAAATAATTTAAACATATTTCGAACATAACGTGGGTAAAGGTTTCTGTGGTTTCCCTTACCATCTAAAAATGACAGATTTGAATGTTAATATTGGACTGAATAGCACGTAATAAATAACAGAGTACGGCCACAACCGAAAAAATTTTTGATGAAACATAGTAGTATTTTTTAACTATTCAAATTTTTTCAAATCAATAAATGTCAAAGAAATTTCAATATTTCAAAAGTTTTGAAAAAGCCACGAAGGTCGTGGCGAAACGTTAACTTTTTAATAAAATCGAGTTTTTTGAGATTCATCAAGCCTGTTATTACTAATAATTATCAAAAATGTATATATATATATATATATATATATATATATATATATATATATATATATATATATATATATATAGGTATATATTCAAGTTCAGTGAACAGTTGTTCTATGAATCGCTAAGGTTCTTCTCTCTATGATTTTTGGGGAAAATACGACTAAAAATTATTAAAAGAATATGGATGTTGAAGATAATAATCACTGGGTTAACATAGCTGAAGTTGGATGTATGGCCTGGGTGTTCATTTGGTTTCTACACCTATCAAGTTTTATAGTTTGACGATATTTGTGATGTGATTGGTCGGATACTATCTATAATATAACCTTAAATTTCAGTTACTTAGGTCTGAATCAGCTTCTCAACACTATAAATAATTTGCAAAATTTCAAGAAAATCAGGTAAAGGGCGTTTATGATATTACGAAAAACCTAATTAAGAAACACCCTGTATCTTGAAAACGAAACATTTGCGGATCCATGTTCATAATGAAGATTTATTTCGTCTTAGCATCAAGCATCACTCATAATCTTTCCTTTATATGAAGAATAAAAATTAGTAGTATTATATATATATATATATATATATATATATATATATATATATATATATATATAGATACAGGGTGATTCATTAAGGGTGGCGAGCGGCCGTATCTCATAGAATTGGGGGGAAAAATTCTTATACGAAAATCTTTCCTAAAAACATGATTAAAAATGTTTTTGAGTCCATAGTTTTTCCCTAGGTGGCGCAATCTACCATTTATAAAATATAATTTTTCACAAAATATTCCCCAATTCAGGCTGATAAAAAATATCAACTTTAGAAAATACTGCCCTAATTATACAACTTTTGATTAAGTCATTTTTTTGTATCACCTATTCTGAAATGGTGGGGGAAGTTCTCTTTCTTTGACATAAAAAAACATAATGCATGAACCGATTTTCAAAAACGTCGACTCTATGCAAAGAGCATTGAATGTATATTTCAGTAACAAACAACAAAAACACTTTCAATTTTTCAATCGACAACTAGAGGGCGTTATGTAACACCTAGCTCTATTAATGATTTTTTCGAAAAATTTCAAATGCAATGCTAGAAATCTAAATAGCTAACAAAACGACAAATTTGATGACTTATTGACCTGTTAAATCTGCGAACTGATATCTTTTTCCATTCCAAAGATATTGGCATTTTTTTGATGAGTATTGATGATTGTTAGCTCACCCTGTAAGGTGGACGAGAAACTATGTTGCTAAAATTGTTTTGAAAATAAAATAACAAGTAGAAACGCATCACAGAAATATTTATTACGTTACCTAATGAAACAAAACTAGTCAAATTAGACCAAGAAATAGGAGTGAAGTTACAAAAATTCGCACCCAGCTGAAAATTGGCAGTGTTTTTTACAACTCTTTCAACTTTCTGAATCGTTAATCTCAGAAACGGTGGCTCTGAGGAAAAAATGTATTCAAACTTTTTTTATAGATAATTATGTGATCTACAATTTTGTCTAGACTAATTTCATGTTAAAACTTACTGCTTTGCTGAAAATCACGTAAAACCGGTTTTTGTGACCCCGAGTAAATTTTTTTCCACGTATCAGATCGATGGGGACTTTTCAGATTTCATTTATAATGGTGTTTTGAACAATCCTACCAATTTCCAGCTGGGTGCGAATTTTTGTAACTTCACTCCTATTTTGTGGTCTAATTTGACCGGACTAGTTTTTTTTTCATTATGTAATGTTAATAAATATTTTTGTGATGCGTTTCTACTTGTTATTTTATTTTCAAAACAATTTTAGCAACATAATTTCTCTTCCATCTTACAAGATGAGCCAACAGTCATCAATACTCATCAAAAAATGCCAATATCTTTGGAATGAAAACTATCAGTTCGCGGTTTGGACAGGTCAATAAGTCATCAAATTTGTCTTTTTGTTAGCTATTTACATTTATAGCATTGCATTTGAAATTTCTCAAAGAGAGGTAGGTGTTACATAACGCCCTCTAGTTGCCGATTGGAAAATTGAAAGTGTTTTTGTTGTTTGTTACTGAAATCTACATTCAATACTCTTTGCATAGAGTCGACGTTTTTGAAAATCGGTTCATGCATTATGGAGGTACATTATTTTTTATGTCAAAGAAAGAGAACTTCCCCCACCATTTCAGAATAGGTGAAGAAAAATGACTTAAACAAAAGTTGTAGAATTAGGACAGTAGTTTCTAGTTGATATTTTTTACCAGCCTAAATTGGGGAATATTTTGTAAAAAATCCAATTACTTTATAAGTGGTAGATTGCGCCACCTAGCGAAAAACTATGGACTCAAAAACATTTTTAATCATTTTTTTTATGACAGATTTTCGTATAAGAATTTTTTTCTCCAAATCCTAGGACATATGGTTTCCGGAATACGACCGGTCGCCACCCTACATTAATCACCCTTTATATATAATATATATATATATATATATATATATATATATATATATATATATATATATATATATATATATATATATATATATATATATATTAGATTGTTGCAGAGTATGGATTGAAAGAAATTTAACACATAATCAATCACCAAGATAATGCTACACTGTGTTGCAACGAAAGTAGGCTAGTATATCATTTTATTCTTCATCGATAAAAGGGTTCAATACTTTAACTTGGCGTGGGTGCTGGTTGGAGAGAAATTGCATTTCAAACAGGGCATCTGATATTTCAACAACTCCATAAAGAACTCGTCATCCGAAAGTCTGCGCTGCTGTTCATTCAATATCACCCGAAACCCACGTATCTAAAAATAAATCTAGTTTTAGACAGAAAATGGAAAGACTCGTGGGCGTCGCGTGGATTCGACCTCGCGAAGTATGGATGCGATTTTTAAAAGCTTAAGTTTCGCTGAATAACAACCGCTTAATTTGATTAATGCGGGGGCAGAAGATAGAGAGTATTACGAAAGAAATATTTGATGGTTATTTGCTAAAATGTATTTGCTTTTGCGCGCGTGTTATACATATATTGAGGAGTTATACTGAGTTCAGAGTTGAGTGAGAAGCAAATGTGATATGAATGATATTTTGTTAGTTCCGTGTAGAAGATTTATATGTAAGAGCGTGAATTAAAATATACATATTAATAATGATAATCTTTAGGTATTTTAAATTTTGCGTCCATTATGTATCACTTAAATGAAATGATAAATTGTCATTCCAAATCTGTAGAACATCTGTTAGGAATGAAGAGAGAAGTCCGCAATTGATTCATAGAACAACTGTCCATTGAACTTGAATATATATGTATATATATATATATATATATATATATATATGAATATGTATATGTATATATGTATATATATATATATATATATATATATATATATATATATATATATATATATATATATATATATAATATATATTATATATATATATATATATATTATATACATATATACATATATATATATATATTATATATATATATATATTATATATAGTATTATATAATATATATAGTATATATATATATATATATATATATATATATATATATATGTATAGAGTGGCGGCTCGTGAGGTGTTGGTTTAAGAAGGCTACAAGAGGAGTTAAAAAATACACCATAGGCGAAATTTTTTAGGATTTCAAGGTCAACCGCCTTATAATTTAAAGAAAATCAAAGTGAAGCAAGCACCCTAAAATAATAATTTCTTTGGGTAAAAAATTGTGTTCAATTTCGAGTGTCGTCTACCCTGAGTCCTACAACTCATATTTACAAAATTCACAAAAACTCATCTATTCATCAAATTTTTTCTTTCACAAAACAGGTACCTACCACCTACCTACTTAACGAATTTGTTACCTATTCGAGGAATTAATCAATTGTTGCCCAGCAAGAACCAACGGGGAGCTGAGAGTTTTTTCTTGCCAAAAATAAAATAGGACCCTCCCAAAAATAGATTAAAATAAAATTTTTGCCATAAAAGTCAAACAAAACTTAATAAAATAACAACAAAATAAAATAATAAAATATACATTCAGACCTAAACAAAAAAATTTAAATAAATTCTTTGGTGTAGACATTTATTTTTTATAATTCCTGCATAGATGCCAATGCGAAGGCAGAAGCCTTAAATGAAAAAAAAATGTTCACATAAAATTAAACAAAAAACAAATTCTTTGAAGATTTTTACAAGGTACAACGAATTCTTTGATATAAGACTTGGTAAGAAAATACCTAGTACTAAGTAACCTGTAAAAAATAAAATGTAAAAAGAATCAGCAGTGTTACCTTCTACTTTGTAGAAATATGTGTGGGACAGCTGGTGAGAGCAAATAAAAAGTTTTTATATGTTTTTTAAGATTAGCGAGATTCTGCGATCTTTAACGTTAGCAAAATGATCTATAATATCCTCATTAAATTTTTTGTCTTTCGCCGAAAGTTTTACCAATTCCTTTTCAATAGACAACAAACTAATATTTTGCAAAAGATCCTGGCTCATTGCATTTCGTAAATAAGTTTCAATTCTCTTAAGAGTGGAAAACGAGCACTCTACGGAATCCGATGTCACAGGGATAGAAACAATTCCACATAAGAGTTTATAAGCTTGGGGTAAATATTGATCCAAATCATTATCAAAAAGTTATTGAATAATCATCAAATGATTTTGCCCCAAAATTTCATTGTCATTATAAACAACACACAGTTCACTTTTTAAGGTCACCTTATCAAAAAAAGTGTATTTTTGACATAAATTTTCTAAAAGGTTATCTGGAAAATTAGCCGAAAATCCGGTGAACAAATTGTTATTGAGCAAATTGTTATTAAGTAAATTTACTATTCAATTAAATAAATATTTTTCAGTTTACAGAATTGTGAATTCAAACCATTGTCAAATCTACTGGAATGCACACCAAAAATGTCATCAAAATTGGTTCAGCTGTTTGGAAGCATTTCAGTCACATACACACACATCGAAGAATTATATTAATAAAGATATATAAATATTTATGTGTGTATAAATCTTTATATATATATATATATATATATATATATATATATTTATATATAAATATATTATATATATATATAATCTCGGTTTGATAATTATTAGCAATAACAGGGCTGGTTTGAATCTTAAAAAACTCGATTTAATTAATAAATTGACGGTTTTCATTATGACATGTCATATCATAGTTATTCAATAATTTTTGACACAGCAAATTGAAAATTCTTTGACATTTATCAAAATCTCCAGATACCGGGAGAGTTCAAACAATAAACCCACAAATAAAGTGATTTTTGGTTTCTTCATAACAGAGGATTTTATTTATTAAAACTATTTTCAATCTCCTAATTTTCAATCCAATACTTAGCTACGGCCGTTTCTGATGAGGACCAAAGAGTCCCGAAACACGTGTCAACGGCTGGCTTCCATATAAAGCGTTTCTATACCGATAATTCTGCTCTACTTTTTTAATATTTTCTCCCGTGACTAATTTCTTTCTGTTAAATAAATAGTACTCTATTATTAATTATTTTCGAAACATTACATCAGGTAAAGGTTTCTGTAGTTTTCCCTTGCCTTCTAATGAAACAATTTTGAATGTTAATATTAGACTGAAAGAATTTTTAACAAGAACAGGATCAATATTCAATTTTATCAAGTCCAATAAATGTCAAAGAGATTTTCAATTTTGTTCAAAATTTTGAAATAACTATGAATGTCATAATGAACGTCAATTTATTAATTAAATCGGAGTTTTTAAGATTCAACCGAGCCTGTTATTGCTAATAATTATCAAGAGATTAAAAATAAATCACAGGGCAACAACAATTCGAATAAATAATTAAATATTGCTAGCTGAAAATATGGCAATGATCCCCAAACTACATTGTTATTATGTAAGTACCCGCCTTTCTCATTTAAAAAATTTGTAATTCTAAATTAAAATTTTCATTAGAAAAAACGGCAACTACTTCCATATAATACGAACTATAACCGGGATAATTTTTTGTCTTTACTTGTTTAATATTTCCCAAAACTAATTTGCTTTTTTAATGTTAATTTACTCTTTCTGAGATCTCTCGATGGAATTAATCGCCTCCGTGGCAGAGTTTGACCAAATCTCCCATACGAGAGAGTTCAAACAATAAACCACAAATAAGTGATTTTCTTCCATATACAGAGGATTTTATTATAGAAAATTTCATTAAAAACAGCCTACTTCCATATAAACGAACTATACATACGATAATTTTTGCTTTACTTGTTTTAATATTTTCCCAAAACTAATGTTTCTTTTTTAATATCAATTTACTCTTTCTAAGATCTCTCGGATGGAATTAATCGCCTCCGTGGCAAAGTTTGACCAAATCTCCAATACGCGGAGAGTTCAAACAATAAAACCACAAAATAAGTGATTTTCTTCCATAACAGAGGATTTTATTTATTAAACTATTTTCATCTCCTAATTTTCAATCCAATACTTAGCTACAGCCGTTCTGATGAGGACCAAAGAGTCCGAAACACGTGTCAACGGCTGCTTTCTCATATAAACGTTCTATACCGATAATTCTGCTCTACTTTTTTAATATTTTCCCGTGACTAATTTCTTTCTGTTAAATAAATAGTACTCTATTTATTATTATTTCGAACATTACATAGGTAAAGGGTTTCTGTAGTTTCCCTTGCCTTCTAATGAAACAATTTTTGAATGTTAATATATTAGAACTGACAAAGAATTTTTTAACAAGACAGAATCAAATATTCAATTTTATCAAGTCAATAAATGTCAAAGAATTTTCAAATTTTGTTCAAAATTTTGAATAACTATGAAATGTCATAATGAAACGTCAATTTTATTAATTAAATCGAGTTTTTTAAAAGATTCAACGCCATGCCTGTTATTGCTAATAATTATCAAGAGATTAAAAATAAATCACAGGCAACAACAATTCGAATATAATATATATATATATATATATATATATATATATATATATATATATATATATATATATATATATTCAATATGTTATTTGGTTACCTGCAATTGAACATATATGAAGTTTATGTCTTTGAAAGTTACAGGTTTTGTTTGATTAATAATTTAACTAAAATTCAGACGATTCAGAGACAAACTTCTCTCATCAATGAAGTTCATTGAGTAAGTGACAATTACTTTGATATGATGGAAACTCATGAAAAATAACGTTTCTACCTTTTTAATTAAAACAAAGAATGGTTGATTAAGGACTTATTTTTAAATGTCCAAAATATATTGACGTCATAAGAATTCTGGATTTTAAATAAGAATATATTCTATATTTAATGTAATCTAATGAAGACTTGTCATTTGTTTTTCTTATAAATATAACTAGCTATGATACAGTGCCTTCTATTGAGCTCATTCATTGATCCATTTTGTAAAAAAATATAGTACAAATGATTGATTGTTCTATCGGATTCCGAATATTTTTGTTGAGATAACCTCTAAACTGATAAATTGTGCATTTCTGGTTGTCGTTTCACACTCGATAAATTAGTGATGAGTTATTGATATTACCGTTACGAATAATTACATTATTTCAAATTAAGCTATATAGAATTGACTGCGAAATTCAAATATTAACAAGGGGATTAATTGTTTTCAATCGGAAGATGATTCAATTGATACGAGTTGAATTTTAATTTTAGACCCATGTTTATCTCAGTAACTTTTCGGCGTGGACTGTAATCACGAAAAGAGGAAATGAAACAAAATCCAAAGTTACAACTTAATTAAGTACAGAGTATTTTTATAGTTATTTATGTATCAACGGAGTTATGAGGATGTTAACTATCGAGGGCAACAGATTTCAATCCCGAGGGTTGTTAACATCAAATAACTCACGTGATAGATAAAAATTTTTATTTCATACTAAATCAATTAAAAAACCAAATTTTGTTGCTTTTCAAATTCAAACGAACGTTTTTTGAGAATTAGGGCGGCCGCACATTTACTACAATCGGATCCTATTGTCTGAAACGATTTCAAATCGGACCACTAGCGCCACTGCCGACAAAATACGTCCGATTTTATTTGAATGTCACAAGCAGGGATATTTTTCGACCGTGGTAATCAAATTTTCAGTATCGCACATGGTTTGACAATTCCTTTTTCTATACTCCCTGTCAAAAACTGACAGAAATAATCGTATGTTTGCGGTAGACTATGCAAAAACAATGTACGGCTTGCCTTCCGGTAGTCGGATCAGACTTTTTATCGGTCCGATTGGTAGGACGCACTGATCGTGCATCCGAGTCGGACGTCCAATCCGATATCGGATCGTAGGTGTGCGATAGGATCGTATAAAAGTATAGAAATTTGAGCGTCAGATGCCCTGATCCGACAATCGTTTCAGACAATCGGAACCGATTGTAGGAAATGTGCGGCTGGCCTTAAGTAGGCATGATTACCATGGATATAGCAACTGACAAATCTGTAAATATTTGTCAAATTTATTGATTCGTGAAAATGAACGAATAGACCAGGGTAGAAGCCTCTGAAAATGATAAAAAGTGAAAAAAATAATAGTAGGATGAAACCGATTGGAAAAGAAGGAGAATATAATAAAAATGAAAGAAAAAATAAATTACGGGCGATCTGAGGTCGGAAAGGGGAAGCGGGTGAGTTTTTAAGGGTAAAAAACGGTTTATCTCGATTTCCGGCAAAACTAAAAGTCCTATGGGAAGAAGTCAATTTGCAAAATTGTAGGTGATAAAAAGATCTACAACTTTTGTATTTATACTTTTTCACATAACCTCAAAATTTATGTGAAAAGTTCAAAAATTTATTTGATCTAAAATTTTCATTTTTTCACTTTATTTTGACTTAACATCGGAAAAAAACCCTAATTTTCAATCGAAAATTCTCCCGTCAAAATATCAGCTTTTTTCAAGAATTTAGTGTGCTTTCTGTTTGTTGGAATTTTTACTTTCTGATGGTGTAAAAAAAAAAAGAAATACATTACTATAGTAAATGTTAACAAACAAATAAGTTGATAAAGTTAATATTTGATAATACATCTACAATATTTTGAGAAAGTTGTAGAATCTTCTTCAAATTATATGCGTAGATGCCTATTTATTGCTATTTTAAGATAACTTATATACCTGAGTGATCTACGGAAAATTTTAGCCCATCAAAACGTATTTCATAGCGAATTGGTGAAGGGGCTAGGAGGGTCTGAGCCATACTACATACCTGTTATTTTGTAGCTGCTGTAAAATATACTATAGCAATGTATTTTTTTTTCACGCCATCTGAAAGTAGAGATTTCAACGAACAAAAAGCACACCAACTTTTTGAAAAAAACTGATATTTTGACGGGAGAATTTCCGATTGAAAATTAGGGTGCTTTTTCGATATTAAGTCAAAATAAGGTGAAATAATGAATCTTTCAAATCATATACGTCAAAGTTTATTTGGGACATAAAAAGGTAAGTTTCCACCAATTTTCGTGAAAAAAAAAAATTTGTTTGTAAAAGATAAAAATAAAAAACCAAAAACTTGGTTCTTTGAATTTTTCACATAAATTTTGAGGTTATGTGGAAAAAGTGTGGCTACAAAAGTTGTAGATTTTTTTATTACCTACAACTTTGTCATCTGACGTTTTTCTATAGGGCTTGTAGTTCTGCCGGAAATCGAGATAAACCGTTGTTCACCCTTAAAAACTCACCCCCTTTTTTTATTTTTTCTTTCATTTTTAATATATTCTCCTTTTTTTCCAATGGGTTTCATTCTACTATTATTTTTTTTGGTTTCAAAAATTATCGACCCTGGTCTAGAAAGCTTGAAGAGAATTTAGAATGTTGACTGGCATGTAAATTGGAAGAAGGGAACATCAACTTCATGTTTGACTACAGCCGTGAACAACTACAACTATTCTGTGGAGAATCCATGCGAAAATTTGACAATTGTCGGCTTATTTTTGTAAATACATTGAAAGGATTTGAAGATTCATAACTTCCCAAGGGAGTTAAAGATTCATAACTTCCCAAGGGAGTTAAAGATTCATAACTTCCCAAGGGAGTTATAACCATGTTTATAGTTACGGTAACTAAGGGTTTATTCGTTTATAATGCATCAGTATGAAATAAAATATTAAGTTTGAACAACGTTTGCTATATCTGAATATGATATTTATTTTCATTCCGCACACTATCTTTAAGTGTGAACATGAAATGGAACAGCGTATATTAATATTGACAGTTTAGTGAATAGACTTAAAAATCTCATAAGCCATAGCTTTTCTTGTGACTATGAAAGCGGCAATCAATTTTGGTAAGTTTTTTTATCCGTTTTAGACCCCCAAAACCACGACTTTGGAAACATTTTTCATGATGCGGCTCCTATCGAGTCAAATGAGCTGAAATTTGGTACCTGGTATTGTTTTCGTTGCAGAATGAAAGTATCAAACTTTGAGTAAATTTCTGCAACCGCCACTGTTTTTACGTAGATATTTCTAATTCTCATATAAATATCCTTCCTGGTACGTATTGACATCTCCAGCGGTTCTCATCACACCAAATGATCTGAAATAGTTTTCAAAGCAGATTGAAACTATTAAAATTTGGTTCAAAATTTCCAACCGTATTTACGTAAATATTTCTTGTAATTCGTGTTTTTAGAAAAATTGATAATCTCCACAGCTTCGGCAGATTCAGTTAGAGGGTTGCAATTTGATACGGACAATGAGTTTATGTTGAAAATCCTTTGTGGTTTTCAGCTCTTTTTCTTAACAGCGCTGCATTTCGTGGTGACTTCCGTTCGAATTGCATCTCGATGTATTTCTTCATCAGTACGCGATGCACTTCTCGATTTTTTTTAAAAAAATAAATGATATTTTACTTCTTGAGTTTTTATTCATTATTTATTATTGTCTATACCTGCTACACACGATCCAACTGTTGGATCCGACAGCAGTTTTCCAAACGTTCGGATTGTCATGTCAGAGATTGTGTAGGGCCTAGTTACCCCAACATGACAACCAAATCGTAAACAAATATTTCACAAGAATGTGCCGCGGAATAATGTACATTCTATAACATCAATTTGGCAGGAACAAGCGCTATTTTTGACGGACAGAAAATACGAATCGAGCTCTGAATGGAACGACCATTGAAGAGTTAGCTTCTATTTTATGTAACTGAGCATTCAACATGAAGAAGAATAAAGATGAAGATTATGATTAAAGTGTATGAAATGCAATTGAGACGATTTTACTTTCAAATTACCGTATTTGTAAATGAATTATGTATTAATTAAATTGTATCGAATTAGGGGAGAGTTGGGTAATTTAGAACTGAAATGCAACAAAACCAGATAAAGTAATGAATGTTATTTATCATTGAAAATTTGCTTATACTAATCATTCTAAGTTCTCATAATCAACGTAGATACATTTCCATTATAAAATCAAATACGAATTTCAAAAGAAATATTGGTGTCCTGTATCATCCCCCAGCACGTTAGATAATTGGGGATGTATTTTCATTAATCGTACAGTTTCCGTGGGTACATAAATTACATTTGAAGCATTTTATCTACTCTTCATTGGGAGGATCTTCAAACTTTTCTACAAAAATTAAGCAATAATACTCATTTTCTTTTACATCTCCTTTATTGTCCTTTTTAGTCGTATTTTATCCTATAAAATACATACTATTGCAGTGTATCGAAGAAAAGCACTCAGGTGCGGAGTAGTTTTTCTATCCGTTTTAGACCTCCTAGATAACGATTTTCGTAAATTTTTTTATGTCTGATATACATATATATATATATATATATATATATATATATATATATATTTAATTTGGTTATTAACTGTCACGTAATGTTTAATTAATGGATTATTGGGATATCAGTTTGATGCATAATTGGTTATTAATGTTTTCTATAAACAAGAATAACCAATTATGCATAAAACTGTACCACCAAATTGGTGAGATTTTGGTAGCAGTGAATTTTGAATTTTATGACCTCACTTAACGTAGGTCAGAAACAAATATAGAATTTCATTGCATTGCTTCATCATACTTTTCAGGTTCCTGAGGAAGGCAATAAATAAGCCGAAAGCTTGAACGTTTTAAAGAGTATTATCATTTGGACCTGACCTGACTGATATCCCAATAATTCATTAATTAAAAATGACTTGACAGTCAATTCATTAATTAAATATATATATATATATATTTTTTTTTTCCTGGTACATATTGGCATCTCCAGCGGCTCCCATCGAGTCAAGTGAGCTGAAATTTGATACCTGATTGTTCTCGTTGCAGAAGAAAAGTATCGAAATTTGGGTAAATTTCTGCAACCCCCGTCTTTTTTACGACGACATTTCATGTTTTTCCGTTGTTTTCGAAGATTTGCCAAAGTCCACAGCTTCTGCAGATTGAGTTAGTTCAAACTTGGTACGTAGATTGGGTCAAAGTTGAGGAACTGCCTTTGGGTAGTTTCAATCATTTTCCTTTGTCGAGCTGCTCCTAGTGGAGACTATTTAGGATAAATGGCATCTCGACCTGCTTCGCGATCAGTAAACGATGCACTTCTTGGTGATTTTTTTTTTATTGTAGACGGTTGAAATTTGGTACATGAATTGAGTGGATGTTGAGGAAGGTTCCTTCGTTGGTATAAAATTTTTTTCTCAACCATGATGCACTTCACAATTTTCATTTTATAAAATAAATTATTTTCAACTTTTTTATTTGGTTTGATATTTAAGCGTGATTCTTGAAAATATAATTCAATTCGCATCTCCACGCGAAGTATTTCACTCGAAAAATACGACTTTAGTGATGGCGCTCTGCTGCTCACGGGTTTTTTTCTTGAACCTTTATAATTTCGTGTCATCAGAAACATATTTGAGTAGGTATATACAATTCTAATTAACAAACAAGCTCATGTAGGTGCAGGGCAGACACCACAGAATAGACAAAGGGGTAATCAGGGACAGGATGACTCCACTGAAATCTTCCGCCATTACTCAACACACACAGTCCTCAAAAACATTCATGAATTCAGGATAATTCATTTAAAAAAAACGGATTTCTATGTCATACCTGAACTACTATACACCTTCCAATCTTAG
Source organism: Cynegetis impunctata (assembly GCA_030704885.1). Lineage (NCBI taxonomy): Eukaryota > Metazoa > Arthropoda > Insecta > Coleoptera > Coccinellidae > Cynegetis > Cynegetis impunctata. The sequence continues at coordinate 22,023 of JARQZK010003920.1, forward strand.
TCAAAAATTACAAGAAATTGTTAAAAAAAAATAGAAGTTAACATGCCTACACGCGTACAGCAAACGCGTCGTCAATGCTCCACTCTGTTCTGAACTGCGTTTGGGATCGACTCTGGATCTCATCACTGAGAATATCTTCTACACTTTTCGAATATTTTACTTACCTACGTGTCCGCTGTTCCCCACGTCCGTGACTCACCCACTCTTCCCTTCATTAAAGTAAACTTAAACGCCATTTAACTAGAAAAACGATCAGTAAAATAACTTCTTCTACGCAGTCGTAATTTTTACAGGGGCGAATCCTAAATATTCTCGGAAATATCACATCTAAATACCAACACGTTGGAAAATTGAAAAAACGTTCGTATCTTACCAAAGATCAAAAAATCGGCAGAATTTTGCATTTTCGATCTAAATGGCGAATTTTTTAATTCACTCCGAGTCAAATAAGCTGCACTGAAGATATCTAATAAGTCTAAACAGCTGTATGCAGATTTTGAGTCGGGGTGACTTGACTTTTTTCTATAATTCACGTTGGATTGTGAATATATATTTCGCGTCTCGAAATACATATAACCAGCTCCTTTGAAAAGTTGTTCGATAATTTTTGAATTATTGAAGAATTTTTGTCTTGTTCACTTTATGTTATTATATTAAATTGACCATGGGCAACTTGTATATTTTTCATGATTTGATTGTTAAAAATTTCTACCTAGTTAGGTGGTATAATCAATTCGTTATTTTCAATTTTACGTTTGAAGTATTTGGTAACTTAAGCGAGCACATCAATAAAATGTATGTTTGTTAGGTATAATGAAAATGTACTAGGATTCTTGGAATACAAAAAACAATTTTTTCTTCAGCTCTTGAGCTAATAATTATTGTGAAGAAAATTTGAGTAAATTAACAAATATAATATTTTAAAACATAAATATTGGAATTTTCAGTATAGGTATAACTAAATCGAATTGTAAATTTATGATAAAAAGTTATGAATACGAGCATAGCGAATATCGGTTTACTGGCCTAATGTCAGTTTTGTATCTAGAAATTTTTTTTACTGTACTGTGTGTTGTGTTCTCTGAGTTAAAGAAAAACATTTTCCTTTTGAATTTTCTTATATTGTCTACCAATTTTCTCTATATTTGACATGTCAACTGATTGCTAAGTTTTCTCAGTAATAATAGATATTTTGAAAAAATTAAGAATTTAATTTGAACAGCATATTCATATATCTTAAACTGTTATCGCTAGAAACTGGATATCTGGATATTCTATTCAATCAGCGTTGTATTAATTTATTATTCTGTTGGATAATTATTATGCCCGCTAGTTTCGAAAATAATACGGTTATATTCTATCGCATAATAATCATCGTTTTTTTGAAGTCTGAATCCAATTTCCTGTAGTTGAGTTATTTCCTTTCTTCTTTTGAGTCTTGTGTGAATTATATTGTTACTTAACTGTTTGTTTCGAAAGATGGATACATTCGATATACTTATCCATCAATCCTCTGGATTTTTACATAGAAAAGCATGTTTTTTCAAGAACAAGTGTGTAATTGTCCATTTTTTCGTCAGATATATTCAACTATTTCTTAGAAAGTAATTCCAGTTCTCGATGGAATATGGTTAAAACGTATTGAAATGTAAATTCGGTTTTACAAAGGACTACCTATATAATTTCTACATTATGAATTGAAACATATCAATATATATGCGAGTTTTTGATAGATGGAAAAAAAGCTATGATCAGTTTCGTACAACCTCTTTAGAAATATTTTATTATCCCAAATGTATTTAAAAATACAACCGTATATGAAATATTTGGGGAAGATATCCACTCATAACTATATATAAAATATTTACCCAAACAGAATTATAGTAATTTTTAATTCCCCCTCCTCCTTATCAGGAAAAGTATTCGAAGGTCTTAACGCCCTCCTACGCATTCGTAAGCAGTGATATAATTTCTGTAAAATTTGTTCAAATTTCTTCATTTTTAATAATGAGCAACGTCGCGTGAGAGCGAGTAAGCAATGATCATTTATTTCAAGGAATCCCTAATTATGAATTTTATTTTCCAGCATAGATAAGTAGGGTTGCCATGTAGGAATCAACTAAATTTTGCAAAAAATATAAGAAGAGTAAATAAATAAATATTGCTGATTTAGTCATTATTCAGACCCCCATGTCATCAAAAATATAAGCAAAGCAAGGATCTCTCGTACTTCTTAGACGGCCCCATATATGAGATCTATTTTGCTCTACATTTGCTTTAGATTATCGAAATGCAAGGCTTTATATTGAAATAGTACGTTTTTAAAATAGTTCTGTATATTCAGAATAATTTGGAATGATTTATTTTATACTTTTTTGAGGATTTTGCAGGTTTTTGCCTACCAACTCATTTTGTGTCTTTATTTTTACGTTTTTATGAGCTTTACATACATTTCTATTCTAAAGTGAAATAATACTGATTTTGATATGAATATTTTTAATTCCGTCGATATATAAAACTTTCTTATTTTGAACAAGTTTTTGAACATTAACGCATTAAGTCCGTGGTAAATTATAAGAGAAACGTTTCAATCGAGATTATCTTCAAAGTAAAGGGATAGCGGATATGTGAAATAAAGAATTAACACTGAATGATATTTTGAAATATCAACACTTGAATATCATAAAAAGTGAAATTTGATTTTTTAAATATTTCAAACTAACACGATTTATGCAAGGAAACGTAGGTACTGAACTTTCACATCTTCTTTATCTCAACTGAACAAAGTAAACATTATGTCGTAATTTTAGGAGAAATTTGTTAGTTTGAATTTAATTGCTTTTTGAATCTTATATTGCTGAATAATTTTTAAAAAACTCAAATGTTGAAGAGTCTGTGCATTCATTGCAATTTTCAGTTTTTCACATACGTATAAAGTTTTAATTCTGTTATGAATGGGACTGGGTATAAATGACTGATGTTGGAATTGAGCCAAGAAGTTCAAAGTAAAGCGCTTTTGTTGACAATTCGTTCGAATTTAAATTATCTCATGGGCTATTTTATGGCGAACATAAAATTTCGAAACATTGATAGTGCTATTCTTGTATTCGTACTCGTTTTCGTATATATAAAAAACTCGCATTTTCCCTTAATTGGTGGTCTTTTTTGAATAAAAATTCTTAACCCTCTAAGTTAATTTGGAGGGGCTGTGAAGATAAGAGAGCTGTAGTACATTTAAATGGCAGCAGTTGAGGTAAACAGTTGAAACAACCAAGAAGCCATTTTCTGACAACAACTAAATCCAAATATGAAATTTCCATCCTCTAACTCCATCTGGAGAAGCCGTTGAGATACGCAACTTGATACACGTACAAATTTTCAACCATCGCACTCAATTTGGAGGAGGTTAGGGATGCATAAAACCTTCATCAATCGATTTGAAACTTTGGAGCTTATTTCTGAAAAAATTAATTTTCCTCCTTCCCCTTTTCTTTCTTTTCTATCTAACCAGATTAAGTCACTGTAACGCGTGTCTGGGTCTTACATATATAAAAATTCAGCCGGTATATATTTGTGTCAAATAATCTCTGGCTCATTTGGACTATTGGGCGAGCCGCATTGCTAGGTCGCTAAAGCCTTTTGCCGTTTCGTTTACCCTCAATGTCCCATTTACCGCTTCTCAATTTGGAAAATCGACCCGAAAAAAATGATTCTTAGAATAGCATAATAAACTTTTCTTATGTGTTACATAGTTACAATATTGCATTTGCTTAGGTCGGTTTTTAATCTCACTTGTTATCAAATTCCTAAAGTGTCCTAAATTATCTACGATCTCATGAAATAAAGGTAACTGATTATACATATTAAGCCCATTATGAAAGAGCGATTTTTGATTTTTTTTCTTTTCGAGCGAAAGCAATATATATATATATATATATATATATATATATATATATATATATATATATATATATATATATATATGTATATATAATCTCTTGATAATTATTAGCAATAACAGGCTGGTTGAATCTTAAAAAACTCGATTTAATTAATAAATTGACGTTTCACTATGACATTCATAGTTATTCAAAACTTTTGAAACAAAATTGAAAATTCTTTGACATTTATTGACTTGATAAAATTGAATAGATAAGATTGATCTGTCTTGTTAAAAATTCTTTCAGTCTAATATTAACATTCAAAATTGTTTTCATTAGAAGGCAAGGGAAACTACAGAAACCTTTAACCTATGTAATGTTCGAAAATAATAATAATAGGGGTACTATTTATTTAACAGAAAGAAATTATTCACGGGAAAATATTAAAAAAGTAGAACAGATTTATCGGTATAAAACAATTATATGGAAGCAGCCGTTGACACGTATTTCGGACTCTTTGGTCCTCATCAGAACGGCGTAGCTAAGTATTGGATTGAAAATTTGGAGATGAAAAATAGTTTAATAAATAAAATCCTCTGTTATGGAAGAAAATCACTTATTTGTGGTTTATTGTTTGAACTCTCCGGTATGGGAGATTTGGTCAAACTTTGCCACGGAGGCGATTAATTCCATCCGAGAGATCTTAGAAAGAGTAAATTAATATTAAAAAAGAAAATTAGTTTTAGGAAAATATTAAACAAGTAAAGCAAAAATTATCGGTATAGTTCGTTTATATGGAAGTAGCCGTTTTTAATGAAATTTTTATAATAAAATCCTCTGTTATGGAAGAAAATCACTTATTTGTGGTTTATTGTTTGAACTCTCCGGTATGGGAGATTTGGTCAAACTTTGCCACGGAGGCGATTAATTCCATCCGAGAGATCTCAGAAAGAGTAAATTAACATTAAAAAAGCAAATTAGTTTTGGGAAATATTAAACAAGTAAAGCAAAAATTATCGGTATAGTTCGTTTATATGGAAGTAGCCGTTTTTAATGAAAAATTTTAATTTAGAATTTCAAATTTTTTAAAAGAAAAAGGGTACTTACATATAAAACAATGTAGTTTGGGATCATTGCCATATTTTCAGCTAGCAATATTTAATTATTTATTCGAATTGTTGTTGCCTGTGATTTATTTTTAATCTCTTGATAATTATTAGCAATAACAGGCTGGTTGAATCTTAAAAAACTCGATTTAATTAATAAATTGACGTTTCACTATGACATTCATAGTTATTCAAAACTTTTGAACAAAATTGAAAATTCTTTGACATTTATTGACTTGATAAAATTGAATAGATAAGATTGATCTGTCTTGTTAAAAATTCTTTCAGTCTAATATTAACATTCAAAATTGTTTCATTAGAAGGCAAGGGAAACTACAGAAACCTTTACCTATGTAATGTTCGAAAATAATAATAATAGGGTACTATTTATTTAACAGAAAGAAATTAGTCACGGGAAAATATTAAAAAAGTAGAGCAGAATTATCGGTATAGAACGTTTATATGGAAGCAGCCGTTGACACGTGTTTCGGACTCTTTGGTCCTCATCATTTATTCTGTTAAATAAATAGTACCCTATTATTATTATTTTCGAACATTACATAGGTAAAGGTTTCTGTAGTTTCCCTTGCCTTCTAATGAAACAATTTTGAATGTTAATATTAGACTGAAAGAATTTTTAACAAGACAGATCAATCTTATCTATTCAATTTTATCAAGTCAATAAATGTCAAAGAATTTTCAATTTTGTTCAAAAGTTTTGAATAACTATGAATGTCATAGTGAAACGTCAATTTATTAATTAAATCGAGTTTTTTAAGATTCAACCAGCCTGTTATTGCTAATAATTATCAAGAGATTAAAAATAAATCACAGGCAACAACAATTCGAATAAATAATTAAATATTGCTATCTGAAAATATGGCAATGATCCCAAACTACATTGTTTTATATGTAAGTACCCTTTTCCTTTTAAAAAATTTGAAATTCTAAATTAAAATTTTTCATTAAAAACGGCTACTTCCATATAAACGAACTATACCGATAATTTTTGCTTTACTTGTTTAATATTTCCCAAAACTAATTTGCTTTTTTAATGTTAATTTACTCTTTCTGAGATCTCTCGGATGGAATTAATCGCCTCCGTGGCAAAGTTTGACCAAATCTCCCATTACCGGAGAGTTCAAACAATAAACCACAAATAAGTGATTTTCTTCCATAACAGAGGATTTATTATAAAAATTTCATTTAAAAACGGCTACTTCCATATAAAACGAACTATACCGATAAATTTTTGCTTTACTTGTTTAATATTTTCCTAAAACTAATTTTCTTTTTTTAATATTAATTTACTCTTTCTAAGATCTCTCGGATGGAATTAATCGCCTCCGTGGGCAAAGTTTTGACCAAATCTACCATACCGGAGGTTTCAAACAATAAACCACAAATAAGTGATTTTCTTCCATAACAGAGGATTTTATTTATTAAACTATTTTCATCTCCAAATTTTCAATCCAATACTTAGCTACGCCGTTCTGATGAGGACCAAAGAGTCCGAAACACGTGTCAACGGCTGCTTCCATATAAACGTTCTATACCGATAATTCTGCTCTACTTTTTTAATATTTTCCCGTGACTAATTTCTTTCTGTTAAATAAATAGTACCCTATTATTATTATTTTCGAACATTACATAGGTAAAGGTTTCTGTAGTTTCCCTTGCCTTCTAATGAAACAATTTTGAATGTTAATATTAGACTGAAAGAATTTTTAACAAGACAGATCAATCTTATCTATTCAATTTTATCAAGTCAATAAATGTCAAAGAATTTTCAATTTTGTTCAAAAGTTTTGAATAACTATGAATGTCATAGTGAAACGTAATT
>JARQZK010003921.1:0-28751 GCA_030704885.1 Cynegetis impunctata
TTATTTATATTAAGTTGTTGTTTCCTTAGGCGCCGCCATTTTAATTTAAAAGTTTTTCGTTTTTTCCTGGGTTTTGAATATTTTTGCATCTCCGTAACTTTTGCATATTCACTTAGAGAGTTTCAATTGGTAACATTAATTGACTTTGAATTTCGGTTGAATTTCTTCATCCCCGCAAATGATGAATTTTCAAGCATTTTTGAAGATTTTTTTGCATTGCGCATCTCAGCTGCTACTCAAAATTCAGTTAGAATGAGATGAGAGCAGATATGAAGTGTATTATATCATTTTAAAATAAGTGAGGTCAACTAGATTATTGCAATATCTGTCAAAAATTTTCTACACTGTATATTTGATTCGTGTTCAAAGTGTTACTGGCAAATATGTAGATTAGTAATCCCCAATTGATTTCCGATGGTCTCTAATGTGTTCCTCTTTACGGATGTTAAAGTTTCTAGAAGTTCGATTCATGTAAGACTGTATGTGTATCTCTTCAGTACCTCCAATTTGACTGAGGGGGTTGAGACGAAGAAAAACAATGATGTGTTAAAAATATGACTTCAGTGCCGAAGCTCTGACGCTCACGCGTTTTTTGTATGATGTACCGACAGAAAAGTATGAAACTATGCTTCGTAACATATGATTGAAGAGAAAAAAAAATATTTACCTATATTAAAAATATATTTCTTTCATTGAGAGCTTTAAACGAATAACAGCTCTAACTATAAAAAAGTATTTTATATTTGAAATAGTCTGGATGATAGACTGAAAGATTCAAAGTAGAGTAATAACCGATTAATTACTATAGCCTGATCAACGATTTATTTGATATATGAGATATATTCATGAAACTTGAGTACTCTTTATCCATGTGCTTTATCGCTAAAAAAGGAAATTATTACGAACTATCAATAATATGAATCAATTCAGATGAATATCAATTATTAAAAACTACAATTGGTATTTATTAACGACAAAATCAATACATCTATTATTTTCTATCGCAAACGCGTTATTAGTGTAATATCGAAAAATATTAGTTCAGAGAAAACTATATGCTGCACTATTCATAAGAAATGAAAACCTGATGAAATGTGGTGGACATCAATCACGTTGTTTCTACAAAATCAATATAATTTGAAATCAATTAATCATGTCACAAGTCCTCACCTTATAGCTTCTATAACTGACACTCTACTTTCTTCATTCATTGGGAATTATTCAGCTTACCAATTCGAATACTTCGAGACGTGTTCGACTCACTAAATAGATTTCAACGTGTCAATCAATAAAAATCCAAGGCTTCCGATTATCACGAAACATTAGATTTCATATTTGTGTAGTTCTCCTATATTCGATTGAGTATTTAGTTCTACCACATTTAATACTCCGATTTTATAGTGGCATGAAAAGCATTGACAACATGCTAAGCAATCAGAGAATTAAATTGTTCGATAAATTTATATTTCGGGTCAAAATTTCACAAGATGTGTCAACGTGATGGAGTGGTATATTTTGAGCCCACCAACTTTCGCTTTATGCATAAATGGACTTACCTACAGTAGACTATCTCCAGTTCATATTTATTTGTCTGTAGATCTATATCAGGCACCTGTCAGAGATGAGTATACAACGCACAATGGCTTTATATCTTCTTATTCTCATAATGCCAAGAGGGTGTATTATTTCAAGAGGTTAAATGGTTGTTTTATTGTTCCTTCCTTCATACATATTTCATATTTAACTCTCGACCATAAAAGTATCATATTGCATCAAAAAAATGCAAAATAAATCACCTCTAACAAGAGTACATACTATATATTTTCAATTTATTAATTATAAAAACATTCATCTAAATCTTATGGAGGAAAGTAAAGTATACCATAAATTTCATATGTTATTTATAATCTAGTATAGGATGTTTTCTCTCATTACACTTGAATCTAAAAATGATAATTTTTTTAAGTGCATACACTCATCATCTTCAAACTTAACACAATAAACAGGAGATTGAAAGTAAAAATCCGTAAGACTTAAGTGAAGAGGAAATCTTCAATTTGCAATATAATAAATTTTTTTGAATATTCAATGAAGATTGCTAAAGTTAGTAACTCGTCCTGTCACTATCACTATGAATAGGTAGACTTTACATTCTTTTGTTTCAGAGATACCTCTGCAGATATATATTAAAAAAAAATATCTGAATAGTTCTTCAATTAATATTTCATATAATTTCAAATTTTAATCGATACATAGTGTGGATTTCTTCATGTATATTTTTAATACACTGAGGTAAATTCATAATATGAATTTTCATTTCAAATATTATTTGAAATGTGCGGAAAAGAGATATTGCAGCCGACTCCTGAAAATTTCATGATCGATAAAACTCTATCGAATTTAAACTTATAATGACAGTGGTTGAATTAAAAAATTATCATATAAAATAATGAATGCAATCATTTCCATAATATATATATACAGGGTCACTCACGGTGGATGGTAGGTTATAGACGTTTGCGGAGAACGGGACATGAGATTATTCTGAAAATTTGGTTTCATGGATGATTGATTTTGCTCTATCGATCTAAAATAATAGTGGCGCTGCGGCATTGCCGCTTATACTAAAAAGTAGCAGCAACTGTGAAATTTCAAACGAGACACCCTATATATTATTCCATTTTTTGCTTCTCTACCATTTTCCAATTGTTTTTGTATGATACTTCCCTATACCTATCTCCAGAGGTTTTCGAGAAATTAAATGATTTCCTTATTTTTTTGTGCAAAACATAGCTTCAATTAAATGTTCAGTACTAAGGTATTCAGATTCGTAGGATGCTGAAATTTTAGGTGTAGTTTACCAAGTTCCGAAGTATTAGGAATTTTCTAAGGACTTTGTTTTCCATTATACAGGGTCCTCTAAATTTTGCGATTTCAACGATAAATACAAAAATAGTAAAAAGTGCATTTTTTAAAATGTAATACCTTGTATATTATCAAATATCTCGAAAGCAAATTGATATCCCTTTCAAATGATATATTATGTTTCTTTACCTAAAACGTCAGGTTTCCGAAATAAAAGCAAGTTTCTATAAAAATAAGATTATTTAGCCATATTTTGTATAAGGTAGCTATGAAATGTCAAGAAAGATGTCATTATGCAAATTTGACAATTAGTCCATCAACAATGAAACGTTCGCGCGTTTATTAACGAAAATTTGATTTGAAAACAATCAAAATGGAAGGCAATAACTATTCTCATGAAGTTTTGATGAAGTTATTTATTGTACATGGTCAATGTGACCAAATAATAGCAATAACATGCAGAAGATTCAATGAAATGTATCCCTATTTACAACCAACGAACGAGAGAAAATTTCTGCGTTTACAAAATAATTTTATCACTTATGGGTCAATACTGAAAGCGAAACGAAATTTACTAAACTAATAAAAAAAAAGCATTACGTAAAATAACAAATAACAAAACGTTATAACGGGAATAAATCATGTTGATACAATGACATAAGTATCTAAGTTAAAAAAACGATCATAATAAGTGTTCAAAATGACTGCCGTTGGTTTCCAAACATTTCAAAATGTGGATACTTGTTGAATGATTTGTGGCCCTCCTTATCTCATTGGCATTTAGCTCCTCGATGGAATTGATCACTCGTTGGCGCAGGTCTTGTTTATTACTGGCCTACTGATGTAATGTAAAAACTTTTCTTTTCAAAGTACCCCACAAGTAAAAATCAATTGGCGTTAGGTCTGGTGCATTTCGCAGGCCAATTCCATGGTCCTAAACGTATAAATCGTCCTCGATCATCGAACATTTGGAAACAACTCAGTTGTTACTTAGCCAGTGCGATGAGCTGGTGCCCCATCCAGATAAAAATTATTTTTGTAAAGGTTAAAAATTTTCCTCTCGTTTACTTGGTTGTCAATAGGGTATACATTTCATTGGATTTCTGCATGTTCTTGCTATTATTTGGTCAAATTGACCCATGTTCAATAAGATAACTTCATCAAAAACTTCCATTGAGAATAGCTTATTGCCTTCCATTTGATTGTTTTCAAATCAAATTTTCGTTAATGAAACGGCCGCGAGCGTTTCATTGTTGATGCGGACTAATTGTCAAAATTTTCATAATGACATCTTTTTTGAACATTTCATATAGCTACCTAATACAAAATAAGGCTAAATAATCCGATTTTCATAGAAACTTTGCTTTTTATTTCGGACGAAATCTGACATTTTAGGTATAGGAACATATAGTACATCATTTAAAAAGAGATTTCAATTTTCTTTCGATGGTATTCAATAATATACAGGGTATTACATTTAAAAAAATGCCACTTTTTACTATTTTGTATTTATCGTTTGAAAATCGCAAAATTTAGAGGACCCTGTATATAATGGAAAACAAAAGTCCTTAGAAAATCCTAATACTTCGGAACTTGGTAAACTACACCTAAATTTCAGCATCCTACGAATCTGAATACCTTAGTACTGAACATTTAATTGAAAAGCTATGTTTTGCACAAAAAAATAAGGAAATCATTTAATTTCTCGAAAACCTCTGGAGATAGGTATAGGAAAGTATCATACAAAACAATTGGGAAAAATGGTAGAGAAGCAAAAAAAATGGAATAATATATAGGGGTGTCTCGTTTGAAATTTCACAGTTGCTGCTACTTTTTAGTATAAGCGGCAACGCCGCAGCGCCACTATTTATTTTAGATCGATAGAGCAAAATCAATCATCCATGAAACCAAATTTTCAGAATAATCTTCATTGTCCTGTTCTCCGTAAAACGTCTAACCTACCATCCACCGTGGAGTGACCCTGTATATATAGATATATATAAATATATATATATATATATATATATATATATATATATATATATATATATATATATATATATATATATATTTAAACAGGGTGATTTATTGGAAAATGCGCATACAGTAGGAGTAGATGGGTATATCGTTCTTAGCCAAGATAGAGGGTGATTTATTGCATTTGTCCATTTTTTCAATGTACCATAGCTCACTAACCAGTATATATTTGAAATACTTGTTATGAATGGTCTTCATCCTCAGTATAGTTGACGAACATAATTAATCAAAAACTTGTTACAGGTGCTGCTTTAAAAAATTGATGAGTATGTTTTGGAACAAAACAACACCCTGTATATCAATAATTTGAATTTTTATATAGATGTACGGAAAGAGCAGAAAAATCTTATAAGGACCGACTATATTTTGTACTTCCGCATACAACTTTGTTACTTATTGACTTTAGTCAGATCTAGATGTATCTATAATGAGGGGACACAATATTGGAAAGAAAATGAATCAAGTTCATTTTTCATGTTCTGTTCTTGATTTTTCAAGGTAGTGGTGTATTTGTAACCATTCAACCCAATGTGCAGATATTGGCTGGATTGACCGCTATGTCTTCACGTTGAATATGATGATATATCGTGTGGGTCCTCTTATTTGCCGGCAGTGGCGTAGATAGGGGGGGGATCAAGGGGATCAATCCCCCCCATGAGCCTTCGAAAATTATAATAGAATTGAATAAAAGTCTTCGTATCTACGTATTTAAGTATACATGAAATTTATTATGCACTAGCACCTCTTTTGGTATTATGTATGTGCGATTATATGAAAATCATCTAGATATGTTTTCGTGACGATTGTGCAATTGTGTGTGCAATATCTACTTATAATTTCAACATTATAAGTAATCAAGAAATTGAATCGTTTTTCTAATTTTGGGTGAAGTAACTAGTAGATTTGAGCACATTCTATTCAATGTTCAATTAGAAAATTTAACCGGTCACTTTGAGCAAAAAACGTGTTTAAAAATTTCAAATGGGTCTAATAGAAAATTTTTATTTCGAATGGAAGAAGTCAACCTAAATCACCTCGCACTTTTTCTCTTTATGAATTGTATACTGTACTTACTATTAAACAAAACTGCTCGAGCTTTTGTTTAATGGTGTAGTATTATATCTAAAACACGAGCACTTTTGTTTAATAGTATAGGTAGAATAAAATTTGGAAAGAAAAGAAGTGCGAAGAAATTTTGATTGACTTCTTCCTTGGTAAATAAAATTTTCCATGTCACACACGTTTTTTGTTCCTAGTGACTGATTAAATTTCTGTTTACATAGAATATTTTCAATCATTATTTAATATTTCGAATATTTTTTGGGGTAGAGTAGGTATCAAAATATGAGTAACTTTTGGCTTTGACAATTTAATTACTCCATAACATTTTGAAGTAAATAAAAATTTTCTGTGATAGCGTTCAATCCATTTCTGGACTTGGAGAAAGATTTACTAATCATGAGAATATAGTCCAGTCAACAAGTGCTTTTTTTGTTCAATTTTGTTCATGAGTCTCGGAAAAATATGAACAAGGTGTCATTCGATTCGAAAGAGCATGAAGATATTTTTTGAAAAAATTATCCGTTCTTGAAAATTGTAAAAGTTTAATCAATTTACTGAAAGAAAAAATTATCTCAAAAACTTATTGATATTTTTGATATCTAAATACATATAGAAAAAGAGGAAATTTTCTAAAAGAAAGTCTCCCGGAACTGTAGGATTAATATTTATAGTTTTCTCAGAGTAAAAATACGGCCGACAACGGGTAGTCTGGCTTGCGAACGTAGCGCCCATTTGGGACACTTTAACAATAAACATTGTTCAACTATATTGAATATTAAATTAAGGAATGAAAAATTTCAGGTTCTTACTGGATAGGTAAATGAACAATAATCCAGTGACAAAACATTTTTATCGCGATTTTTCAATTGGTTATGCAATAGTTTTTTACTGCTTGAACAAAAACATTGCAAGTGTAATAACTGTTAAACTATAGATCTGATACTTTTTTCCTTTCATGGAGCTAGTTTCAAAAAAATGCAGAATAGATTCCCGTTAAAAAAATTTAATTTTTCAGTTTTTTATTAACAATTTACGCACTTTAAATAATCATAACTTTCTTTTCTTGATTCTCTTATAAACAACGCATTTGTTTATAACAATTTTTTAAATAGTAGGAGATGAATATTGAAAAAACCATTTCCATGAAGCTTCCGATAATACAAAACGGATCATTAAAATTATAAAAAAAAATTAATTTTGATTTTGCAAAACTATACCTACGTAAATTGTCAATAAACAACTGAAAAATTGAACTTTCTTCAATGGGGATTTACTCTGTAGCCTTATAATAATAGCTCCAAGAATGAGAAAATTTTTTCAGATCCATAGTGAATAGTTATCAAACTTACAATTTTCATGTTCAAGTACCAAAAAATGGTTAATTAACTATTGCATAACTAATTCAAAAATCGCTATTATCGCTGGATTATTGCTCATTCACCGATTAATTAACCGTCTGAATATTTCATATTTAATATGGAAAAATAATTGTTGAAGTGTCCTAAATGGGCGTGACTTGCCCAAACCAAATTACCCGTTTTCGGCCATATTTTTACCTATCTGAGAAAACTATGAATATTGATCCTACAGATCCAGTAGTTGGGTCTTTTTTTGGGACATTTCCTCTTCTTTTCGAAGCTTTCTTCAGATTTCAAGAATCTCTATTAATTTTTGACATATTGGCAAAGAACCAAACCCCATTTTTTTCAGTATATTGTTTACTTTCACAATTTTCGCGAGCGAATTTTTATTTTTCTCAAAAAACGTCTATATGCTATTCCGAATCGCGTGACACCTTGCTCATATTGTTCCGAGACTGCTGAAAAAAGTTGGACAAAAAAGCACTTCTTGACTAGACTGAATACGTTAGCAAGATTTTCGATGTTTTTCAAGCATGATTTATACGAAATTGACAAAGCAGTTGATAAATTCATCAAAACTGATGAGTTTTATCAAAATTTTTTTACTGCCACACCTGCTGTTCTCGTAACTTGAAAGTGTGGAAGAAATATTTAATTCGTAAAGGCGATGTTAAGCCTAAAAATTCAATAATAGAGCTTGATGATTGCCTAGAATTTTTTTTTTCGAATATCAATATGTTGTTCAGAATATTAGCTATGCTGCCGGTATCGACGTTTGAAGCGAATAGAAACGATTCAAAGGTGCACGATAAAAGAAGTGGACTTGTAAGGACCCTTCTGAATACCTATATAAAATTCATTGCAAATTAAAAACTTATGTTTGTCTAATTTTTTGTTTTTGAAAGGTTTGGTGAAAACTAGATTTTCTTCTCTAATTTTCCCAAGAATATGTTCAATGATTTATATATCCAATTTGATATAATTCAATTTTTCACTAATTGTTGATAATTTTTTTCCAATTCAAATAATTTGAATTTTTTGCAATTTAATTCGATTTTTCTGCTTATTTTGTACTATCTATATGAAAGATTATTTTTATTAACAAGAATAGAACTTTAGAAGAAAAAGTTATGAAATTTTGCACGCCACTGTTTGCCGGTATACTACTAATAGTATAGTTAACAAGTGCTTTTTCGTTTAACTTTTTTCAGCAGCTTCAGAAAAATATGAGCAAGGTGTCATTCGATTTTCAATAGCATGTAGATGTTTTTTGAGAAAAATTGTGTTCTGATCTCGAAAAATGTGAAAATTCATTAACAATTAACTGTAAGAAAAAAAGGGTTTGGTTTGTTGCAAATATCTCAGAAATTAATTGAGATTTTTGAAATCCGGAAGATGATTCAAAAAGAGGAGGAAATTTCCTAAAAAAAAGTTTCAACTCCTGGAACTGTTGGATCAATATTTATTATTCACACTTGCAATGTTCATGTTCCAGCAGAAAAACAGAAAAGAATTTATTTAATTAACTTTCACATAGCTAATTGAAAAATCACGATAAACATTTTTTCCGACGAGTTATTTTTCATTAACATATCCCGTTAGTGCCTAAATTTTTTCATTCCCTAATTTTCATATTTAATATGTTTAAATAATTTTCATTCTTAAAGTGTCCTTAATGGGCGTGACTTGCGTAAACTTTTTTTAGACATCAAAAATCTCAATGAGATTTGGAGATATTTGCAAAAAAACAAACTGCTTTTTTCTTCAGTAAATTGTTCATAACTTCTACAATTTTTGCAAGCGAAACTTAATTTTTCTCAAAAAACATCTACATGCTATCCCGAATCGAATGAAGTAATGCTAAAATTTTTCCGAGACTGATGAAAAAAGTTGAACTAGACTAGTAATACATTCTGTCCTACACACTTCTCACACTAATATGATATGTTTCTGAAAAATCTTCCTATATTCTCTGATGTAATATGTAATTTTTCTCATTTATGCTGTCATTTTGTACACCGTGTCATTCGACTTCACACCAGTATTCTTCTCTTTGTATCATATGGTTCACTAGACTCTCGGGTTTGAGCGTATCGCCTATGATTGCTTCGATGTAAGTTCTGTTGTTTCTCCAGCGTTCACACTCAAAAAAAGTGTGCTCGGCGTCATCGACTCGATTTTTCCATTGTTCCAGAGTTTCCGTCTTCACTTTCGCTCTGGATATCTCAGTGTTCTCGCCACTAGTTTTGAGTCCATAGAGTTTAATCCTCTCGAACGCCAGTAGGTCGATAGGCACTGCCACTGCTATAACAAGTACAGCAGCTTCGGAGACGGTACGATAGGTGCAGGTCACTCTGAGAGCTCCTCGCCGTTGTACTGCTGCTATTTTCCGCCGATAGGTCTTCTGATTCAAAATATCTGCCCATACTTCCGCTCCATAGAGTAGAATTGAGTGAACTACTTCTAGAAGAACTCTTCTCTTCTTGGTTCGTGGGCCCATTGTGTTGGTTAGGATTCTCGACAGGCTGGATACCGTCTTGCCAGCTTTTACGCATGCACTTTCAAGATGTTTGCGCAGTGCCCTTGTTGGCGTCAATGTAGTCTCGCCGACATCGACCTCGAAGGGTTTTGGAAACCATCTTTGGCGCGTCAGCACAACCATCTCCGTTTTCTGTTTAGCAAGTTTTAGCTGGTGCTTTTCAAGCCAGTTTTCCACGGCATCGATAGTCGCCCGAACCAGGAGTTTAGCCTCATCTACGCTGTCCGCCACTACTGTGGCTGCGATGTCGTCGGCTAAACCTGTTAGTTGGACTTGATTCGGTAACGAAATCTTTAGTAGCTCGTCGTAATTTACGTTCCAAAGATCGGGGCCCATAACTGAACCTTGTGGTACGCCGGCTGTCATCGAATATTCCTGCGTGCCTTCCGTGGTTTCCACTATAAGGGTTCTTGCATCTAAGTAATCGTCCACTATGGCCAGGTTCTCTTGTCTCACGTCGATTCCAGAGCGTCCAAGATATCGTCCCAGTTTGCACTGTTGAATGCGTTCTTTACGTCCAGTGTAAGTAGTATGCAGACTTTGCGCGATTTAAGGTTACCAGACCATGCTTCGGCCGAGATCCCCATGATTTTCTCAATTGCTCCGATCGTCGATCGGCCTTTATACCAAGCTAGTTAGTTGAGTACGTTAGGTACGCTGGCTAGCATTTGGGAGGTCTCGGGTTCAAACCCCGGGCCGACTGGTCTGCCATGAGTTTTTCTCAGAGGTTTCCTCATGGTAATGTAAGTCACTGCTTGCAAACTTATAAGGTGAATGCTGGGCCAGTATTAATCCTCTGAACCCTACCCACACTTCCTATGTTCCATAAATATCCCGTCTCACCTATCATTAATGCACTTGTACATACAAGTGTATCCTCTGATCTGGCTGAAGGAGTTAATCCCAAACTCAAGCTGCCCGCCTCCCTGACACATACTTCAGGGAGGAATGAAACACGTGTGTTTCCTTTTTTTTTTTTTTTCGATCGGCCTTTATGGAAGCCGTACTGGTTGTCAGCGAAGCCACCGACACGATCGATGTCATTTCGCAGTCTCGCCTGTGTGTAGGTGTAGGTAAAGGTGTAGGTGTAGGTATAGGTGATTGTGTATATGTATGTGTATACGTATATGCATATGTATATGTACATGTATGTATATATGGAATTAATAATATATGGAATCAAACATGCGATGTTCAGAACAATACATTAACGAGTTGGTTCGTTTTAGATTTGATCAAACTATATGTTCTTGTTGTCATTCTATTTTTGTAATCTTCCCTTGCATATCTAAAAACTGCGGTTCGTAGGGTTATTCAATAATAAGTTGGTCTTTGTTCAGCGTCTATTAAGCTATGTAAATCAAGTAGTTGCCCTTCTCGGGAGATTCACTATTCTGTTTCTCACATAAAATACTGCCTCGAAACATTTGGTCATTCTCTACAATCCTACTTTGCATATTATTGACAAGTTCTCCGTTCAATTAAAATCCAGTGAAATTTCATATTATTCCAGAAGGGTCAGCAAATATTTCACCAAAACCTGTTCCAGTTGGATCATCAAATTTTGCTTCTGCATTGTCTCGTATTAATTAAATATAGCAATAAGGTTATGCTAGAACATAATTTGCTATATAAGCAGTCAACAAACCAGTATATGATCATGGCTCAGCTTTATTTGACGCTTAGAAGAAATTGTTCAAATATTTGAACCTCCTCTAAGATCAATGAATGATCATCTAATGGAGAATTGCTAAAATATATTCGAGGTCAAAATACAAAAAAAAGATGTTCTCGAAAAGTACAGTGAGCATCAAGATGCAATTCAAACTAAACATATTTAGTAGTTCTAGGCACATTTTCAGTAGTTTTAGACACATTTTTAGTAGTTTTTTATTTATATTTTCTGAAATAAATTTCATCATTATTATTGTAAATGTCAATATAGCTCGTATGGATGGAAATGATAAATTGATTATAATGATTGCTAATTAGAAATACCTAAAAGATTTCATTAAATGAAAGCAATAGATAACTAATTGATTGAGTCGATACCTGATGAAAATCCATTATAATATTGTAGATAAAACTTCATAGTTTTTGATTTTCACTTTATTTTGTTAACATGGCCATTGTTTCGCCAAACACAGTGGCCTCTCCAGATATATTTTAAATAGGTACTTACTTTACAACAAGAATATTTGAAGAAAGAGGAAGGGAATATACAATAAGAATGGAGAAAAACCTAAACGTAATTTCTTTGCAGGTGGATAGTACAAACTGTTAGTGATATAGGAATAAAATAACAGGTACAAATATTCAATATTACATTTAGAAAATATTTAACAATGTTGAATTTTTCATATCTAATTGGTAATTCAAGAAATTATTGTATTGTTTCATTTTATTGATTTCAAGAGCTTCCAGTAAATTGAGTATATTTTTTGTATGTAATTTTTTCTATATGTAATATTTCAAATTCACTATTGAAATATGGTTCATGGATAATTTGGAAAATCTAATTCATAATAATAAACTCACTAAGAATTGCCTTCAGTGGTATAGATATGTGGACGATGTATTTACCTGCTTCACAGGGACTACAAGACAACTTAGTTCCTTTCTATATTTTTTTAATTCATTACATCCTTGTATTGAATTTACTGTAAAAATGAAACAGAAGCTTCTATAAATTTTTGACCATATGAAGAAATAGCAATGAACATGCATTTTTGAGTTTTCAAAAGCCACCCCATTCGGACCTTACGATAAATATTTTATCTTTACATCCTTACAAACATAAATAAGCATTAATATACCGTTATCAAAAAAAAGTACGATAAGGAATTTCAAATCATAAAACAAATAGCGCACAATAATGAATATCCTCCAAAAATAATAGATAATATTTTGAAAAGAAGGTAGTATAACTATATATAAATTTTAACCTTTTTGTCATATCGATATTCAACAACACCATTCAAAACTCAGAATGCTATAGGAAAAAATATTAAAAATTCAAAAGATAAAACTACACCACAAAATAAGTCAGGGAGTTATAAGCTAACTTGTGGTTCATATATATATATATATATATATATATATATATATATATATATATATATATATATATATATATATATATATATATATATATATATATATATATATATATATATATATATATATATTTATATGTTGGACATACTGGCAGGAAATTTTGAGTTCGAATATCAGAACATAAAAGAAGATACGACAAGGAAAAAGTAGATTCTACTTATGCATCATATCTCCTGGAACATAATAATATTTTTAATAGTAAATGAAATTATATATATACACAAACATATAAACATATAGAAAAGATACCTATATACTCAATTTATTAGAAGCTCTTGAAATCAATGATATGAAACAATTCAATAATTTATTAAATGACCAACTAAATATGAATAATTCACCGTTGTTAAATCTTTTCTAAATGTGATATTGAATATTTGTACCTCCTGTATTTTTCCCCTGTCTTTAACAGTTTGTACTATCCACCTGCTAAGAGATTACATTTAGGTTTTTCTCCATTCTTATTGTATATTCTCTTCCTTCATCTTTCAATATTGTTCTTAAAAAAGTTAGTACGTAATATATATATGAAGAAGCCACTGTGTTTAGCGAAACAATTGTCATGTTAACAAAATATAGTGAAAATCGAAAACTGTGAAGTTTTATTTACCTTATCATGCAGTAGATATTCAGATAACCAAGGGACATCATATGTTATATGCCATTCATAACTGTTGCTTGAGAAGAGCTTAAAAGATACCAACTTAGTACAATTCAAACTACATATCAAGAGTTGACACATATATATATATATATATATATATATATATATATATATATATATATATATATATATATATATATATATATATATATATATATATATATATATATATATATATATATATATATATATATATATAATATATATATATATATATATATATATATATATATATATATATATATATATATATATATATATATATATATATATATTATATATTATTTATATACATATATATATATATATATATATATATATATATATATATATATATATATATATATATATATATATATAAAATCTTCTGATAATTATTAGCAATAACAGGCTTGTTGAATCTTAAAAAACTCAATTTTTTTAAAAAGTTGACGTTTCGCCACGACATTCGTGGCTTTATAAAAACTTTTTTTTTCAAAAGTTTTGATAAAGCCACGAATGTCGTTGCGAAAACGTCAACTTTTTAAATAAAATCAAGTTTTTTAAGATTCAACAAGCCTGTTATTGCTATTAATTATCAGGAAGATTAGAAATAGTTTACAGGCAACAACAATTCGAATAAATAATTATATATATATATATATATATATATATATATATATATATATATATATATATATATATATATATATATATATATATATATATATATATATATATATATATATATATATATATATATATATATATATATATATATATATATATATATATATATATATATATATATATATATATATGTATATATATATATATATATATATATATATATATATATATATATATATATAATATATTATATTTATATATATATATATATATATATATATATATATATTTCCATATATATATTGATCATTTTTGCCTTTATTGTATAGTTATTTGCCTGTATTTCCTCATCAAAATTATGCTATTTGAATGAAAAATGTGACGACTTTCTCTTACCTATAAATTCGAGAGATTCATGAATTTTATGACGAAACGTTAAATATCTACTGGAGTCGTTTGAGTTTGAGTGTTCGCGCTAAAAGAAAGCAAGAAAAAAAAAATATATATATATATATATATATATATATATATATATATATATATATATATATATATATATATATATATATATATATATATATATATATATATATATATATATATATTTATATATATATATATACAGTGCTTTCATGATGAAAGGAACAAATTCATTAAAAAATTAGGTTTCTATTTCATGTTAAAATCCTCGGACAGGTCGATTAGTATTTTTATTTGGGCATTTTTCGCAATAAAAATTTTGTATACAGGGTGTCTCATTCAAGAGCTATGGCTTTGTCATTAGTTTTTTTAAAGGTAATACCCTGTATATTATTTCACTTTACAATTCTACGATAAATTCTTATCACTTTTTGTGAACATACCATAAGCCTCAACTCGATGGATTGACAGAAACGGAGATAGTGGGTAATGAGAGGTACGATATGAAAACACACAAATGTAATTACTAATTTAATTTTTACATATGTTCAATCTGTTGTCCGTTTACTTCGAGACATTTTTGAAGTCGATTCAATGTTTCCCGTTGCACATTTTCAATTACTTCTGGACTGATAAGTCTTATTTCCTGCCTGATTCTCTCTTTTAGATCATCAATATTATTTGGTCTATTCAAATAAACTTTAGACTTCAAATAACCCCATAAGAAAAAATCCAATGGGGTTATGTCCGGTGATCTTGGCGGCCACTCACTCGGACCTCTCCGTCCTATCCATCTGTTGGGAACAGTTGCATCAAGAACTTGTCGAACAGCGATTGAAGAGGGAGGAGGTGCACCATCTGTGTGAAACCATATCTCGTTATTAGGTATGTCAGGATCTTGTGGGTTAGGAAACAAAACAGCTAAAGCCGGAATGAGTTCGAACTGGAGAAAGTTCAAGTAGTCCTCTCCGTTTAGTGTTCCTTCAAAAAAATAGGGACCAACTATACGATTTCGAACAATCGCTGCCCATGTATTAATTTTTTGAGGCCGCTGTGTGTGGCATTCTTGCATCCAATGAGGATTCTCGGTCGCCCAATACCTACAGTTTTGTCTGTTGACGTGGCCATTTAAAGTAAAGGTGGCTTCATCAGAAAAAATTATGTTTGTAATGAAATTTAGATGTTGATTATGAATTTCAAGAATCTGCTCACAAAACTGTAATCTGCGGTCAAAATCGTCTTCTAATAATTCATGTACCAGCTTAATTTTATAGGGATGATACTTATTTACCTTAAGTATTTTATGCACGGACCCTACTGATAAATTGAAATTATTGGAAATTGTAGTAATGGATGTATGAGGGTTATCTTGGGTTTCTAGTAGAACGTTCAGCACTGTTTCTTCAGATACTCTCGGTGGTCTTCCTTTAGGTAAATCTCTAACGTGGCCGTATCTCCTGAATTTTGATTCAATTTTGCTGACTGTCGATCTAGTGATTGGCGGACGATCAGGATGATTTTCATTGAATAGATTGCAGACTTCTTCTTGTGAACGCACCCTATCTCCAAAACCAATCATCATAAGTACTTCAATACGTTCTCTCTCAAGTAATTGCATTTTCTTAAACAATGAAGTAGTGTAGTGCCTGGAGCGTTAAAAACGTGAAAACTGCGGACTATACAGCACCAGTGAATGAATTCAGATGGTACATGTGAAATTTCATTCTTCAGATTTAATGACAATGTTTACCTAAATTTTTTTTTGTACTTTTAATCCACATTTTAAATCTCCAGGTGCTCCACTATCTCCGTTATAATCTGGGAATCCATGAAGTTGAGGCATATGGTATGTTCAAAAAAGTGATAAGAATTTATCGTAGAATTGTAAAGTGAAATAATATACAGGGTATTACCTTTAAAAAAACTAATGACAAAGCCATAGCTCTTGAATGAGACACCCTGTATACAAAATTTTTATTGCGAAAATTGCCCAAATAAAAATACTAATCGACCTGTCCGAGGATTTTAACATGAAATAGAAACCTAATTTTTTAATGAATTTGTTCCTTTCATCATGAAAGCACTGTATATATATATATATATAAATATATACTAGAAATAGAACTTCATCAGATGTAAGATAATATTGATATCTAGATATAAACAGCAGTAATAAAATATATACTTCCGTACTGAAGATAAATATGTAGCTACTCTATATCTTTAATCCTACCAGCTATAAAGATCCCTATTTACATTATTTCATTATTTCTGCTAATTAAGCTAAAAGACGTGAAATCCCATGATTATTACTAACAACAATTGAAGTAAACTTTATTACCTATGTTCATCATAAATTCAATGGATGAAAGAGTTTGAGTGATTCAATAATTGGAGGAGCATTTTGAGTTTACCGGAAGGAATTAATTCAAATTATGTGAAAAAAACAAGTAAAATTTCTCGCATCGAGTCAGATAAAATGCACACAATATATAGAGTATTAGGTTCAACCATAATCTGATGCAAACATTTCTTAATGATTTTGATATAGTTTTTTTCTTGATAGCAGAGTAACTCACTATGCAATTGATTCTTTCGATTGACAATTTGATTCACTGAAACGCTGAAATCCAAAGACTTATTTGAATTGAGTAGCCAAATGATTTAGAAATGTTCATATATTGTGGAGAATATTAAATAATGATAAACGTTAAGTATATGTAACCATTGTGATAATAATAGAACGAGATTCAGTACACCAGAATAAGTACTAGGGGGAGGAGGGGCACAATGATACAAGGGGCACATAGATACACAAGCATTATCCAATAATCGGTTGAATGTATTTCAGTGATGACATATCTAAAATGCTCATGGAAATGTTTGAACGAATCCTACTCGTTCGCGCCAACAGCCAGTCAGCCGTTGGCGCTGTAGAAGTCGTAACGTGTTTTGAGTGCGGCTTAAAAAAAACGTGAAATGTAAAAGTATTTCCCCGGTCTTCTATACCATCTTGTGAGGATCTATATATATCAAAGGTGAGTTAGGGTGTCTAATATTATGGATTTGATATTCTTTTTCAAATAAATTAGTTAGTTTCTTTAGTATAATTTGCATTTTTAAAAAAATCTTTTGGGGCACTTAGATACAGCAAATTACGGGGCACATTGATGTGTATCAAGGTGCCCCATTAGAGTTTTTTTTGAATGCAATTTATATATAATAACTAGGTAACTGATTCATTTTGAAAAAATTTTGAATCCATCTTATAAATTGTAGAATATTTTAAATTAAAATTATATATTATTATGTTGTTATCAGAAAATGTTGCGCACATACCAGCCCAAGACTGAAAGACGTAGTTTACATGAAAAGAGGATCAAGGCCGCCATATCTGAAGTTACTTTGAAGGTATCATCTATTAGAAAAGCAGCCGAAAAATATGGTGTCAAACCTGGAACTCTGCAACATCGTATTGAAAAATTTAGAAAAGCTTCTGAGGAAAAACAATCGTCACCTTCTAATTTGTATGGGTCAAAGTATTGCTCAGGTATTTACTGTCCAGCAAGAAAAAATTTTGTCAGAATATTTGTTGACTTGCAGCAAGATGCATTATGGGTTATCTTGATTTCAGAGATGTTGTTTTACACTTGCCAAGACCAAATTTTACGGAAGGCACAACTCGAACATCTTCTATATATACTTTTTCAGTTAATTTTACAATTTTGTTAAAGTACTAGAGTTTTTTTATGATTAAAGTAAAAAGTTAAAAGTATTTTGAATGACTGATTATAAGATTTTCAAGATAATGAAGTATTATTTTCATGAAAGTGTTATATTTTAAAGAAATTCGTACAATCTCCTCTTTGTATTAAAGTGCCCCGAGTGATGTATCTAAGTACTCCGTTGTTGGGGCAGAATGATTCAAAATCCATTTTTCACAAAACACGTACTTATTCTTTTCTATCACACCTTAAACTATTTTTATCCTTGAAATTATAATATCTATATATCTAGCCGAATGTTGAGTGGAACATTAATCATAAATGTGAAATTTATTCACATATTATTTGATTTCGAATTTTTATGCATCTATCTACCCCACCTCCCCCTATATACTGTATTATAACGGATTATTAATTCAAACCTATTCCTATTCAAAGGAGAAAATTTAAGTACAGTTTAATGAAATAAAATATTCAATACTAAGTTAACAAGAACACCTGAAATTTGTTATTGTGAAATGGTGGTTTTATTGTGCCTTATTGCGTATATATTTCATGTTTATTTGTGACCATAAACAAAACGTATTGCATTGAAAATACTAAAACTAAATCATAAAGCATATATATATATATATATATATATATATATATATATATATATATATATATATATATATATATATATATATATATATATATATATATAAATATATATATATATAAATATATATATATATATATATATATATATATATATATATATATATATATGTATGCTTTATAATTTATTTTTAGTATTTTCAATGCAATACGATTTGTTTATGGTCACAAATAAACATTTAATATATACGCGGTGAGGTACAATAAAACCACCATTTAGCCATTTGAAATAATAAACCCTCCTGACATTATGAGAATGAAGAGATACAGAGCCATTGAGAACTGTATGCTAGGCCTGATATAGATCTACAGACAAATAAATGTGAACCGGAGATAGTCTATAGTGGTATGCCCGTTTATACATAAATACTAGGTTGGTAGACCCATCAGGGTGACACATCTTGTGAAATTTTGACTTCCCGATCAATGGAAATTTGTGCAAATATTTAATTCTCTTATCGCTTTTCGATCAAATTCACTGTGAACATTGAAGTTATTGATCTAGGAGAGCTAAACAAAAGATCAAATGTGGAAATCTATTAGTAATCTTTGTGTTAATAAGAAAACATTATATTTGAATAATTAAATTGAATTAATTTTTATTTAGTTGATATTTCTCAAGAACCCAATCTATATTCAAAGTGTATCTATATAGCGGAAGTTTCCAATTTTCGTCATGTGTATCACCCTTCATTTCAATAAATTGATAAATTTCACTTGGTTAATTATAATATATGCTCATGAGTAGGATAGTGTAAAATTGTATTCAGAAGAGAGCAGATGGAAAGATCGAAAATATTGTGTAGGCATCCAAATAACTCATTGTAATTTACTGTTCTTAATCTTTCAGCCAAAGATGATTGAACTTCTTATGTCGTCTATATTACATACCTCCTATTATCAAGTAAGTGAATTCGAATCAATTTGAGAACCCACATCACTGTTCATAGTTTTAATAATTTAGATACTTGAGCAACATACTCATTATTGATTAATTATATATTATATTAATCTATTAATAATCTCAGTGGATGGTGAGTCAATTTCTGAGTAGTTGAATAAATTCAAATAAGAGAGAGAGAAAGAGCGAGAGAAATAGCTTCATTGTCATATGAAATTACAAAATTTTGTAGACAAAGCACATAATAAAGAATTAAAAATAAAATTTAACAATAATAACTATCCAAACAAAATACTTTCAATAGTTGAACAAAAATAAACTATTAAAATGAAAGAACAAAACAGAAAAACATGTTCATGTATCAACTCTGTAAAAATGTATGTTAAGAATTAACATGTTTGTCAATTAAATTAAATTAAACAGATACAAAATTTTGTGTATTACGAAAAAACATAACATATGTTGCTATCAAATGTGGATTTCAAGGGTCTATTGTACATTGTGAAATTCAGTTACAGAATAAAATTCTACTACTGAGTAAAATGGTCTCTACAAAACAAAAGTCTTAGTCGAACTTCGAAGCTTCTTGTATATACTTATAAATTTTAGCTCCATTGGTAGGTGATTGTATAACTTTCCGGGATTTTAGGTAAAGGAGTTTTTTCTGAGACAGAGGTGGCCGCTATTAAATGAATATCAGTAGCTGAATTTCTTGTGGGATACCTATGATTTGGTCTTTCTGAAAATATATGAATGTGTTTGCGAACCAAACAGACGGATTCGAACATAAATAATGCAGCAAGAGTCAGAATTTTGAATTTTTAAAGTAGAATTCGCAATGTGTCCTTCTGGTCAGATCAAGCATTATAACAAATTGCTCTTTTTTGTAATCTGAAGACAGACTCAATCAATATAGAGACCTAAAGACTTCACTGTTTGAATTGTGTTATTATTTAGGGTAATAGGTAGCCGGGTTCCTCTGTAAGACATTACTACAGTTTCATATGTGTTGAAACAATGCCTATTTGAATCAGACCAGGCCTTAATAGCAATCAAATCATTACTTATGATTGATTGTAAGGCTTGCATATCAGAGTTACTCCAAGTTATACTAGTGTCATCAGCAAACAAAGTAATTCTACCACTTATTTTCAAGTCCACAATATCGTTGATGAAAAGAAAAAAGAGACTTGGACCTAAAACCGAGCCTTGAGGTACCCCACTATCTATTGGTAGATTTATTGAATTATTACTATTTGTTCGTACTATTTGATGCCTGTTGAACATTATGTTTGAGAAAGAAGTGTAAGAGACGGCATTTCATGAGCCTCTCGACTATCTTCGATAAGGTAGGCAATAAAGCATTAGATGTATAGTTACAAGTTTTTGTTTTTGCGCCACGCTCGTGGAGTGGGATAATTATGGCTGTTTTCAGACAATTGGAATAGAGATCAACTTCAAAGGATTCATTAATCAACAAGAGTAAAGTGTTGATTGCTGTATCAGGTATGTTTAAAAATAATTTGATGAATAAGCATCATTTCCACATGAATATTTTGGATATCGCTTATGGTTTGCACCAGTTCATGCTCATCTACTGGTTTCTGGAAGAAAATGTCCATAACCCTTCTTTTTTCTTTCAGTAAATTGTTTCAAACTGTTACAATTTTCGCGATCGGTAGTTTATTTGTTTCAGAAAACATCTACATGCTATTCCGAATCGAATAACATATTGCTCATATTTTTTCGAGACTGTTGAGAAAGTTGGACAAAAAAGCAATTGTTGACTAGACTCTAATACTCGTGATTCAATTTCGAACCATAGAGGTATTTGGGAGGATCGCATTATAGTTTGCTCTAATACAAGTACTTACTCTTGTAGCTCATTTCAGCTTTCAACTGAATAGAAATTCCAAAAAATAACAGCTTCATGCTTGTCGTAGATTATCTCTCTGTTACAACGAAATCAACGTTGTGTAATGTTAATTGATAACAACACTCCGCTATTATTGTATGTACACAATAATGATCCAAACATAATGATCTTCGGTAGGGAATTATTCTACTCAAAGTGGATTACTATATCGAGATTGAAATTCTGTATTTGTGTATTTATCAGCTGTCAGGGATTGGAAATTCAATGTTTAGAGAGTAGAATTCCAGTTAATCTAACTGAACATACAGATTTACTAATCCTTTTATGATTGTCTAATGAGTTATTAAAGAGATAATTAGCTCCTATATTATCGATATTTCCTTCAACGACTTCTAGAAATCAAATGAATTAAATATTATTAGTAACTTTTAAATTCATAAGTTGCATATCATAGCTTAGATCTAACTAAATTAATTAACAAATTCTCGTTATCGGAAAAATATCCAGCCAGCTAGTTACATTAATTCAAATACTGAAAATATTCATATACGTATTATAATTGTAAATTTTAGTATCCTAACTAAATACTACAGCTAGATTGTCTGATGAGGACCAAATATTCCGAAACACGTGTCAACAGCTGCTTCGACATATGCGTGCCAGACCAAGAATTTTGCTTGTTATATATATATATATATATATATATATATATATATATATATATATATATATATATATATATATATATATATATATATATATATATATATATATATATATATATATATATATGTATGTATGTATGTATGTATATATATATATATATATATATATATATATATATAAATGACAAATATAGTTTTGACTGATTCATTAGTATACAAAAAGGTATTATGTATTTGGGATAGCAGTCTTGAGGTAGAAATGAGTGTACTCTTTTCTTTTAACTCGAGCTTTCGAGAACTATAATTGTCTCTTCATCAGGAGCAACTGGAAAATTGAAAGTGAGAAAATGCCAAACAAACACAGATATGTGGCAACTTATGATTCGAGGTTTGATTAAGATCTTAAACTTACTTAATATAGTCATACAAGAGAGATTCAAAACATTCCAGACACATAAAATATGTACTGCTAATCGATTCGGTCGGTCAATTTTATATTATGATTTGTTTTTAATGCTTTGTCTCCACATTTTATGTATCTGGAATGTTTTGAATCTCTCTTGTATGACTATTTTATGTAATTTTAAGATCTTCTCGAATCGTAAGTTGCCACATATCTGTGTTTGTTTGGCATTTTCTCACATTCAATTTTCCAGTTGCTCCTAATGAAGAGACAATAAATTATAGTTCTGGAAAGCTCCAGTTAAAAGATAAGAGTACACTCATATATATATATATATATATATATATATATATATATATATATATATATATATATATATATATATATATATATATATATATATATATATATATATAT
This sequence comes from Cynegetis impunctata, assembly GCA_030704885.1. Classification (NCBI taxonomy): domain Eukaryota; kingdom Metazoa; phylum Arthropoda; class Insecta; order Coleoptera; family Coccinellidae; genus Cynegetis; species Cynegetis impunctata. Next base: position 23,322 of record JARQZK010003921.1, read on the forward strand.
ATATATATATATATATATATATATATATATATATATATATATATATATATATATTATAAGACATCTGAAAAACTTCAAATATGTGCACAGGAGGAATGAAACGGATTGAAAAATCACTGTCGCACCTCACTGTTGATTTTCGGTACAGTGCAATATTCTATTATTTGAGAATTAGTATTCTATGAGCAATGACTGGCCATTTAGGTAGTTTAAAAAACGATTTCGTTAACAAGTAAACATTTTTTCACGAAATTCGTGACTTTCTCAAAATTTCGGAATGAATAAAATTACTTTGACATTCATGAAGTTAAAAAAATATTGAAGACTTAAAAAAGAAACAACCATAAATCTTTTTCTGCAGCTGTCCGTCTGTAGTTATCAATTTCCTGCTATTCAATCCAACATCAGCAGTCAGGTCAGCTAATATCAGAAGGTAAGGGAAGCACAAAAACCCTCACCTACGTAATGTGCAAAATGGATTCTTAGTTATATGATCTAAGTACTTAGTTTTAAAAAGACATAATTCGCAATTTCAAATAATACATGTTAAATATTGAACATATTCTAAAGAAAAACAATATTGTGGATAATCTGAAAATGTGAAAGGTGTTCTGCATGTGAAGTTTTGTGAAAAAGGGTTGTTAGTAAAGTGGATGTTATCAAAGAAGGTGTGTTGTTTGTGATCGAGTTCGTTGGATTTATTGCTGTGTTTTGATGCATTTTGTTTGTTGGAATGATAAATAATGGACTTTAATATTTTATAACAGTGCAATCATTAATTTATGACTTTTCTCGAATACGTAAAAATTCGAATATTTTCCAGTATTTACTAATGTTGAAAAATTGTTTTTTATCTTTGAACATCTTTCTGACCGTCAAAACTATTATATGAAAATTTCTTAGTGTTTCGTGATTAATTAGGTATTTCTCACCTTCACACCTCATCAAAATCGAGTAAGTGGGCTGAAAGTATGTAGGTAAATTTAGTTGATGTTAAGGAATTATCTTTTAGTGGTTTCAACTAATTTTCAAATACAGTATTAGTGAATCCAGTAAATTATTATACTTGACTATATTAGATCTATCTATACTAAAAATGTCTACATATATGTTTGGAATAATTTAAAATATAGGTAAATGATCCACAATACTGTTTAATACTGCTCGAGCTATTTTTATAGTATTTTTTTTCTTGAATTTTATATCAAATATATATGACAAACCTTGTTCGTGCTGCAATATTATTTGAGTAGTACCAAGACATCTTCAAATTACGTTCGTCTGTACCATATTTCTTAATATCGCCACGTATGTTACAGATAGTGTTCTGTTATGCTTAATCCTAAGTACTATGCAATAAAGGACTATTGCACTATATCAAAAGAAAACAGTGGGCGTGCGGAAGTAGTTTTTAAGTTTTTAAATCCATTTTATACCTTTTATACCAATACCTTTGAGAATTCTCGATTTTCTGCTATATATATATATATATATATACTAGCTGACCCGGCAAACGTTGTTCTGCCATATAAATTATTCTTATCTATCTATCTTTCTATCTATTCATCTATCTGCCGATGTATATCTACCTATCTAACTATCTATCTATCTATCTAGATAGTTATCTGTCTTTCTATCTATCTATCTACATATCTATCTAACCCGGCAAACGTTGTTCTGCCATAAAAATTATTTTTATCTATCTGTCTTTCTATATATTCATTTATCTGCTAATGTATCTCTATCTATCTATCTGGATAGTTATCTATCTTTCTATCTATCTATCTATCTATCTATCTATCTATCTATCTATCTATCTATCTATCTATCTATCTATCTATCTATCTATCTATCTATCTATCTATCTATCTATCTATCTATCTATCTATCTATCTATCTATCTATCTATCTATCTATCTATCTATCTATCTATCTATCTATCTATCTATCTATCTATCTATCTATCTATCTATCTATCTATCTATCTATCTATCTATCTATCTATCTATCTATCTATCTACATATCTAGCTATCTATCTATCTGACCCGGCAAACGTTGTTCTGCCATATAAATTATTTTTATCAATCTAAATAGGGGTTGATCGTAGAGGGGTGGAAATTTAGGGTTGTATATATTTTTGAATGCTGTATCATAAAAAAATAGAACAGAAAATGTGGTCAGAAAAATAAAGAAAAAAATTGAGGGGTGGACTATCCTTAACATTTAGGGGATGAAGAATAGATTTTGTCGGATTCTCAGACCTAACCGATATGCACACAAAATTTCATGAGAATCGGTCGAGTCATTTCGAAGCAGTTTAACAAATAAAAAATAAGAGTTGATCGCAGAATGGTGAAAATTCAGAATTGTATGTATTTTTGTATACTGTATCATGAAAAAATAAATACAAAAAATTTTGTCTGAAAAATAAAATAAAAAATTTAGGAATGGACTACCCTTAACATTTAGGGGGATGAAAAATAGATGTTGGTCGATTTGCAGACCTACTCAATATGCTCACAAAATTTCATGAGAATCGGTCGAGCCGTTTCGGAGGAGTATGGGAACGAACATTGTGACACGAGAATTTTATATATAAGATATATATATATATATAAATTTAAATATAGATATTTATATATATATATATAAATATATAATATAATATATATATATATATATATATATATACACATATTTATATATATATTTATATATATATATATATATATATATATATATATATTTAGCAGAAAATCGAGAATTCTCAAAAGTAGTGGTATAATATTTATTTGAAATAATTTTCAAACCGGTTTCAAAAAATGTGGATATTATTTGTGAACAACCTATTTCCGGTTATTTTCAGAGTGGACGGAAATGATAATAAACTGTTTATGTAGGATTCTTGGACCCCTCAAAATTGAGTTAGAGGGTGGGGTTTATGCCTTTGGCGGTGTAATTTTTTGAACTTCCACTGTTTTTAGGTAGAGATTTCTTATTTTCCGTGATTTGCACATCCCTACAACTTCTATAGAGATTGAAAAAATCTGGTAGGTGGATCCTGTTGAAGTTAAGGCAACATGCTCTTTGTCTCTACTGCAATTTTTTAATGTAGATATTTCATGCCTTTTTCTTGCATTTTTGCATACACAAATGATTTGAGCACAGTGGTTTCAAATATGAATATTTTCGAAATTCAAAGATCACAGCCCCCTCAATAAATACTAATATGATTTCAGATGTCGTATCAGTTACTCAGGCATCTTCTTATCAAATATCTACCAAATGGGTAGTGAATGATGACATTCGTGAATTTCAAAGTCGACTACAAAGAAAGAAATATATTGCTATAATGGCTGTCAGAAGAGAAAAGAACAAACACTCGGATACTTCCCTTATCTCGAACACTCGAGATGAAGAATTGATCATATTCTCCACTGTTTCAGATATATGATATAATTCAATGCAAAAGAAAATTTTAGATATCAGTGCCATTATTTTCCTTTTTCTATGGAGAAAGCTTTTATCGTATCACACAGGATTTTATGTTTTAGAATATTGTGATGAAATGGTAACAGATACTGCCTAGTTCCACTAATTATACACTCCAATTATGTAGGTTTTGTTGATGTTATGAAAATTTATATATATATATATATATATATATATATATATATATATATATATATATATATATATATATATATATATTCGAGGCATTTCGATGTTTCGTGAACTCGTATAACCAGCTCCGCTAGGAGGTTTGTTTGATTAGCTTCAAATAAATGTCCTAGTACTTGATTTTATTGCTACGAACGTGTTTCGATAACACGAAGATTCTGCTTTCTATATATATATTATATATATATATATATATATATATATATATATATATATATATATATATATATATATATAATAATAATAATAATAATATATATTTATCCTTTCAGACATTACATAAATTTATACTAAATATACATATTAACCTAACAAGTAACAAATTATTAGGAGAAAGACTAACAGAATTCCACTGAAAAATATTCTTTTGAGCTGTAAAAGCAGTGTTTAAACAGAATCTTCTTAATTTCCTTCTTGAAACATAATAAATCTGATGCCCTAATCCCTTGGGGGAGACGATTGTAAAGTTTGATTCCTACATAACTAGGCGATAACTCAAACTTAGAGGTAGCATGCGTGGGAACACATAATGTGTACTTATTCTGCGTATCATATAATATATATATTTACATTTTATAGAAAACGTCAAGTCACTCCGATTCAAAATCTGCACACAGCTGTTTCTATCTTATCAGAACTCAACAGTGCAGCTTATTTGACCCGGAGTGAATTAACAAATTCCTAATTATTCCTCAATACAAATCGTGGTCGAAAACACTTGGTTAACAACCAAGAGCGCCCTCCACCAAAGATATTGGAAACCAACAATTCACCGTTTAGATCGAAATTGCAGAATTCCGTCATGAGAATACAACAGTGGTGTATATGATACCAGAGCACACTAACATAGTATTTTACAAACTCTAGACATATATATATATATATATATATATATATATATATATATATATATATATATATATATATATTAAAATCAGAATTCTTCGTGTTATCGAGACACGCCCGTGGCAATAAAATGAGGTGAGCTACGACATTTGAATATTTGAAACTAATCAAACAAACTTCCTAGCGGAGCTGGTTATACGAGTTCACGAAACATCCAAATATCCCCATCTACCTTTAGGCGGTAAATGTTAGAAATATTAAGTTGTTCATCACAATCAACGGAAATGATAGACAGACTGTTTCGCCCTTATTTGGGGCTCATCAGTATCATCCATCCATCGAAAGTGAAAACTAACCAAATATTTCGAACGTATATATATATATATATATATAGATATATATATATATATATATATATATATATATAGATATGTATATAATTTATATATATATATAATATATATATAGCTATATATATATATATATATATATATATATATATATTATATATATATATATATTCATATATATATATATATATATATATATATATAATATATATATATATATTCTTACATACAACACCAAAGATTTTCTTGCTGGTGTGATATGTGTATATACTTTCTGACTTTAAAGTAGTAAATATTTCTTTATAAACAGTAACTTCACGAAACAGTTGAAAAATAATGGAAAGTCACTATTATTCGATAGCTCAATTATACGGCATCATTTATTTCGCTACATTTTCTGATATAATTCATAATACGTGGGGGGAAGCCAATGCGTTTCTTGATATTCAGATTTTTGTATCTTCCTAGTCTTTTAATCGATTTGAATATGTGTATGTCCCATTCCAAGGAGTATTTTATGGTATGCTCGAAATATTTCTTTTGTTACACCAT
>JARQZK010003922.1:0-28519 GCA_030704885.1 Cynegetis impunctata
TTCCAATCAATCTGATATAGCTTTTTACATCTTCATATAGTGTATTCAGATCAGGGCCAGCTTGTATATACAGGTTATTTACTCAAAATTATAGCAAACCGCAAGCTTTTATCTTCAATCAATAACCGAGAACACCGTAAAAATAAGTAGAAATGTAGACAGCCTGTACATAAGTGCGTTTTTATAACATTCTAGAAAAAACTCGTCTCGGTATATTGCAAAATGGCAGATTAACAATTGAAAATATTCAACACCCTGTATATTAAAAACAATGCGTAACGTAAACTCATGTTTTCGAAAAAAAAATACAGCTCGTCCTTACAATATGTTAACATCGATTTTTTAACCTACTACATTTTCACATATGAATAATTAATACGGTAGGTACTTAACCTTTCCATTTCATCCCAATTCAACCATCTCCAATATTTTTTAAATTCTCTCAGACGTAGTCAACAAATCTGGGTATCAATTACACATAACAGATTCAAGGCATGAATGCGAAAATCAAAATTTGTTTAGCTTGATCCGAGCTCACTTGATTATTAGTCTTACTTGCCTTAGCATTCTTGTAAGATAAGCACGAATTAGTCTGATAACACGTCCGCTCAGCGTTGCCATATTACGGGTGCCACTTAGAGGTGTAATTAAAATGGGCCTAAATGACATCAATTATGTCCAACATACAATTTGTATATAACAGAGCGCCATCTATTTCAAATCCATTGAACTAAATTGTATGTTCAAAGTTTTTCAGTGTAAATGTGGCACCCACCTTATTTTTTGTTATATGGTTTAGCAATACCTAATGAACAATATGACGGCTTCAAACGATAAAAACAATCTGGCACCCAAAGTCGGGTGCCACATTGCTTATACGGGCGCCACATTGCCAATACATATATACAATGGTGCCACAAGGTAAATTTATATGTATATATATAAATATATATATATATATATAATATATATATATATATATATATATATATATATATGTATATATATACATATATATATATATATTAATATATATATATATATATATATATATATATAATATAATAATAATACATAATAATATTTATTAACCTCAGATAATATTACACTAAACATAATATGGATGTATAAATAAAACTGAAATAAGTCATGTCCGTGTTAAACATTCATCCTAGGCATAGATGTTTCATGAATTTACTGGCTCTTGTGTACTCCAGGAAAAATCCCAAGTACTATAGGGCCCGCATTGTAGGATCAGTTCAGAAACCTTAGATTTGAAGTTCCTGTAGCTGTTTAGGATTTGTAGGTGTCTGGGCAAAGATTGGAAAAAGCCCTTATGGCCATGCTTTTGAATATCTTTTTCATGTAGTGCCGTTTTGTGCTTTGGTGTGTAGTAGGGCAGTATCCCTCTGAGTTATTAGGATTCCTGTGTGAGAAAAGTAGTGTTCATTCCTCTTGAAAAATGTCAAGACTTATATAAATATAATCCAAAGATGGTGAGGAATCCATAGCTTCTTGAACTGACCACGGCAAGTCTCTCTGTTGTTCAAGACTAAGGACAGTGCGTATTGCCCATTTTGCGCAGCAAAGATTCCATCCACAGCAGATGAATTTCCCCAGAAAATGATACCATATCCCATTAACGATTGGAAATTACTGTAATATAGCACTTTTAACGTACTCAGATTAACAAGTCCTCTCATCATGCGGAGTGTAAAAATTACACTATTTAGCCTACTTCTCAATTGGGTTGTATGTTTTTCCCACCTCAGGTTCTGGTCAATGCTAAGTCCGAAAAATTTTACAGATCTCCTTATCGACAAGTCGCATCCATCTGCCTCAAGTGAGTTAGGATCGCCTGCACATTCAAAACTACCTGCTGCTTTCTGTCAGTTAGATAAGTTCTTAGTAACTGTAGTTGATTGTCTCTTATGCCACAGTGTTCGTGCCATCCCAGTAACAATGAATGCTCAACGAGGTCAAAAGCTCTTGAGAGGTCTAGGAAAAGAGCAAAGGGAATTTCTCCTTTATCCAAGGCTATATATATATATATATATATATATATATATATTTATATATATATATTTATATATTTATATATAATATATATATACTATATATCTATATATAAAATCTCTTGATAATTATTAGCAATAACAGGCTTGTTGAATCTTAAAAAACACGATTTTATTAAAAAGTTGACGTTTCGCCACGACATTCGTGGCTTATCAAAAGTTTTTGATAAAGACAACGGAATGTCGTGGCGAAAAACGTCAACTTTTGAATAAAAATCGAGTTTTTTTAAGATTCAACAAGCCTGTTATTGCTAATAATTATCAATAGATTAGAAATAGTTCACAGGCAACAACAATTCGAATATATATATATATATATATATATATATATATATATATATATATATATATATATATATATATATATATATATATATATATAAATGAGCTTACGTAAGTGGGCTACATATAGAAAACTTTTTCATTATGAGTTATAACAAAACAATTCTTTCATTATAAAAAGTTCTGCATGTTCTAAAACCCAAAATTCATATATCAGATATTAAATTGCATCACTCATATACGAGGTTCGTCCAAATAATTATTTGTGATCAAGAATAAAGTATCATTATTCTGGACAATATCGAAAATTTTTTAATAGGAAAGATATTAAGGATTGAAAATAATTTTCAAATATTCAATATTGTTTATTTACAATAATAAAAAAATTCTCTGAGATAACACTGAAGTTCAAGTTAACATTAATGCCTCTTTGATTAATTATGCATTAATGTTCAATCTTAAACTTCCAGTGTTATTGCGGAGAAATTTTTTATTTTATTGTAAATAAAATAGATTGAATACTTGAAAATTAATTTAAATCCTCAATATCTTTTCTTGATAAAATTTTTTGATATGATCATCAATAAAGATACTTTACTCTTGATCAAAAATTAATTTTTCGACACACTTCGTATTCGACTCATACGATTTAATATCTGATGATTGAATTTTGGGGTCAAGAACATGCAGTACATTTTTTTGATAAAACTAATAATAAAATTCATTTCTTCATTGAAATCTTTTCAATAACTGATTTCTCAAACTACTTTGACACAATGTATGCAAAATCAGTAATGGCGCCTTAATAATTCAATTTCTGTTGAATTTGAACAATAATAAGAGAACTTTTATATCGAAAAAATTTAATAAATTATAATATAACATTAGATTCACTCTGAGAATAAACAAAGATTTAAGAAATACACTAAGCAAAGGTCTTACAGAGGGTATCAACGACAGTATAAATTTGATCAAAATTCGGCCTGTCTTCTGGTTTGTACTCCCAACAACGCAACATCAGTCGGTACATTTCTTCAGGAGTATTTTCAGAAGCTGGCATTCTATAACCTGTTGAAAGAAAAATTGCCTTTATTAAACAAATGATAACTTCTCCATTTTCGTTATACCTATAACAAATTCATATTTCAATAAACTGACACATAATTAAAATTCTGTTTCACGGAGTCTAAACCTATTAAAAGTAATGAAATTATGAAAGACTGTAGGATTTTAGGATTTTTTTGAAAAAACTGAACAGATTAACTTTTTCAATAATCTAGATGTTTCGGTTGTAACCGCTGCAGCATATATATATATATATATATATATATATATATATATATATATATATATATATATATATATATATATATATATAATATAGAGGAGGATAGTCGCTGACTAGTTTAGAGGATATCTATTTGTAGGGACTGCAGCAATGTAAAAGGAAACTCTTTGAAGTTTTTCCAAGCTTTCGGAATCTTTTATTCCATCATCAGGGAGAATCTGTCGTGAGAATGATTACATAGATGTTGATAATACGATATAAGAAACATTGAAAATGATGCTATTGTTAAAAAATTATAAAAGTTGTTATATATTTGAAGTTTTAATTAAATTTCAGATTAAAGTGACAAATCGGTGTCACTCATTTTTTTTAAATTCAAATTGAAGTTTGACATTATTTCATTACGTTAAATTAATTTGATTTTGTGTTATTTTATATCAAGTGAAAGTAAAAAAGAATAAATTTCACTCAAATGGCTTATATCTGTTTTTTTATTTAAGGAATTATTGTCTTTATAATTAAAGGCCATTTTCTAAAAAAGATCTTTTTGAAAGATGTGATTCTCTTGCCAGAACAGTTGTTGAAAGGTAGTTCATCTGGTGGTCACAATCATTGACATGTTTAGCTAAAGCACATCTCTCAGGGTGTAATCTACTATCACTCTTATGAGAAGTGATTCTGTCTTTTAATAGTCTTTTTGTTTGGCCAATATAATTCTTATCACAATCATTACAAGGGATATTATAAACAACATTTGTGAGTGATAAAATAGGAATTTTGTCTTTTATTTTCGAATATATTTGTCTCATTGAAATAACTGTTCTATTTGCAATTTTGATGTTTTCAAAAGATTGAAAAATTCTGGTCAGTTTAGGTGTTATTTCTTTTATATAAGGTAAGACTAATATCTGTAACAAGTTCATTATGAGAATTGTTATTTTGTCCTATAATTTCATTTTCTGATAAGGATGTGCTAAATAAAATTTTCTTGACTAAAGATGGTGGGTAGGAATTTTGTATGAAAAGTTCTTGAAGTTTATTCAAATTTTTGTTATGAAAAGATATATCAGAAATTTTGAGTACTCTGTTCTTCATTTGTTTTAACAAATTCACTTTCATCGAAAATTTGTGATAAGAAAAGAAATTCAAATACCTTCCTGAACTGCATGCTTTTCTATACCAATCAATCAATATTATGTTATCAACCGATCGTATAACTTTTGTATCAAGAAAAGGTACTGAAAGATCTGAGTCTTCTGTTTCGATTGTGAATTGAATGAATGGGTCGTAACTATTGAAAGTATCTAAAATTTCTGTTATACCATTATTTCAATGAGACAAATATATTCGAAAATAAAAGACAAAATTCCTATTTTATCACTCACAAATGTTGTTTATAATATCCCTTGTAATGATTGTGATAAGAATTATATTGGCCAAACAAAAAGACTATTAAAAGACAGAATCACTTCTCATAAGAGTGATAGTAGATTACACCCTGAGAGATGTGCTTTAGCTAAACATGTCAATGATTGTGACCACCAGATGAACTACCTTTCAACAACTGTTCTAGCAAGAGAATCACATCTTTCAAAAAGATCTTTTTTAGAAATGGCCTTTATTTATCAAGACAATAATTCCATCAATAAAAAAACAGATATAAGCCATTTGAGTGAAATTTATTCTTTTTTACTTTCACTTGATATAAAATAACACAAAATCAAATTAATTTAACGTAATGAAATAATGTCAAACTTCAATTTGAATATAAAAAAAAATGAGTGACACCGATTTGTCATTTCGTTCAGAAATTTAATTATAACTTCAAAAATGTATCAACTTTTATAATTTTTTAACAAATAGCATCATTTTCAATGTTTCTTATATCGTATTATCAACATCTATGTAATCATTCTCACGACAGATTCTCCCTGATGATGGAATATAAGATTCAGAAAAGCTTGGAAAAACTTCAAAGAGTTTCCTTTTACATTGCTGCAGTCCCTACAAATAGATTATCCTCTATATATATATATTCTATATATATATATATATATATATATATATATATATATATATATATATTTATGTTTGAACATTCCATTTATAGATTTTCTTTTTTCTCCGCAGGAAGTCAATAATAAATTGACGAAATATTGAGATTATGAACGAATAAGTTTTCTTTGTCACAAGACCGCTTCCTGATATATACGTATATATATATATATATATATATATATATATATATATATATATATCTATATATATATATATATATATATATATATATATATATATATATATATATATATATATATATATATATATATATATATATATATATATATATATATATATTATATATATATAATATATATATATATATATATATATATATATATATATATACAAATACAATGAATAGTTTATTACTGGCTGAAAAAATAAATTTCAAATAGTAAAATTGAAAAACGAGTAAGCAACCGAGTTATATCACTAAGGTCGTATTATATACTTATCATTGTTCTTTTTCACATACCTACATTTTAGGTCACTTTATTCAAAAACACTAATTTTTGTTTATACGCCTTTTTATGTACTCACTAATAACATTAAATTTTTATGTTGAATAAAACTGTAAAATACATTATTCAGTCTTGATGTCTGGATATATTTGAATCTTCGAGTATCGGTTATCGGATCAAAGCTGTTTTTTTTTATGTTTCTTGCAAAACATTAGGTATAATATATTCTCCCAAAATTATCAATTTCGCTTCTGGAGTTAATAGCGTTGAATTATTAAAAATTTAATGTATATATATAATATATATATATATATATATATATATACATATATATATATATATATATATATATATATATATATATATATATATATATATATATATATATATATATATATATATATATATATATATATATATATATATATATATATATATATATATATATATTTATATATATATATATATATATATATATATATATATATATATATATATATATATATATATAAATATATGCCCCCAGACATTACATCTCAACAAGACAGGCGCCTATTTATTATGCTAGGCGAGTGGAGGTGCTTTTAGATACAATGTTTCCAAATTGTACAAGAGGACCCATATAATGGCCCGCCAGATCCTGTGATCTTACTACTCCTGATTTTTCCGATTGGGGATACTGTAAACACTTAGTTATGTTCGTGTGTGTGTGTATGTGTGTGTACATTGCTCAAATTCTAGTTGCATATGTCTCTATCTAACTATGTAACTATTTTCATTTCATAGATTCATGACAAAGTTCACTTACCCGCATCAATTCTATCTCTGGCTTTGGAATTACTCATACCACTGTAGGGGGTACCACCTTTTGAAAATATTTCCCAGCATAATATACCGTAGCTCCATACATCACATAAGGAAGTATATTTTCCTAAAAAATATGAGACATCCACAATGACAACATTTTATACAGTTGATATAACTGATGAGAAAGTTCATCAAATTGGACAAGAAAAGGAGTTCGTGATCTCAAACATTTGGCAGACACGTCAAGTTAAAAACATGAAAATTCTCCAAAGCATAAAAATAGTCTAGTGAGTTTTCAGCTCTTAGGAAATATGGAATATTGCGTCTTGTTTGATCAAGGTTTATGCAGAACAGATAAACATTACATTTTATCTTGTCGCTAGGTTTAGATACTGCTTTTAAAGAAATTACTTAAACTTTGGGAGTATTAGTGATCATACCAATGACATTAGCAGAACCAGAGAGATTTTTTCGAAGTTTAACTTATTGAATCTTTCCTAAGAAATACTATGTGTGAAGATAGTCTTAGTGCTTTGTGCATGTTATCAAGTGTTATGGTTCAAACAATTCCTGATTGATGAAATGGCGATGGAAAAGTTCATCGCGGACACGAATGATTTAGATAAATTGATAAATCCTTCAAAGATATTCTAATGGCTAAAGATTCAGCCTAAAACCACAAAGAGATCTATCCGGATGTTGGAAGTATTGATATTTCAATATTTGATTTGAAACACAAATATGTATATCCAAATATCATTTTTGCGCTCCCCCCTGCAGCCAAACTCACTAGCCGCCACTGGAGACGCCTCCTATTTGGCGCGTCGGCCGACCCTCCTATTCGCTTCTCGCCGCCATAATGCATGGACTGTGTATATAAATAATGTGAATTTCTCAGGCGAAAACCAAGCTAGTTAGTCGAGTACTTAGGTACTCTGGCTAGTATTCGGGAAGTCTCGGGTTCAAACCCCGGGGCCGACTGATCTGCCATGAGTTTTTTTCAGAGGTTTCCTCATGGTAATGTAAGTCACTGCTTGCAAACTTACAAGGCGAATGCTGGGCCAGTATAATCATCTGAACCCTACCCACACTTCCTATGTTCCATAAATATCCCGTCTCACATATCCTTAAGCACTTGTACATACAAGTGTATCCTCTGATCTGGCTGAAGGAGTTAAACCCAAACTCAAGCTGCCCGCCCCCCCGACACATACTTCAGGGAGGAATGAAACAAGTGAGTTTCCTTTTTTCCTCGGGTGAAAAATCCACAATTTACTTTGAGCCACATCTGTTCGCGATGCTTCGGGTAAGTGCGCGTGATACTTTACCGCGAACAGACCTATTGTAAACTAATGTCAAACTCACCAAAATTTAGAGCTTCAGGGGCAGTCCATTTGATAGGAATTTGTTTCATTCCATCTGATACTATATATTCTTCTTCTTCACGGGACATACCAAAATCGGATATCTTCACTATACTATTAGAACCTGAAAAAGTATTACTATAGTTATTAATGAAATTCATGAAAATAGATCCTTCGCCACTTGTTTCAAAAATTTGAATACTCTAAATTGATCCAGAAGTTCATGGAAAATCCATGAAAATAATGTTAGTAAAACTTTTATTACACTACTATTAGGTTTCCCCATCCTCATTTGTAATTCTCATTTCTATATTTTTAAAATATTCCATTTTAGACCGAAAGATACTGAAAGGATTTGTGAATTAATTTTTTACAGTATGGCGCTTTTAGGGGGTTCATATACGTAATAAATTGAAGGAAAATGATGTTCTGACCGGTGGTGCGCGGCATGCAATTGCAGAATAATTAATTGAAATTGCTCGGAACAACAACAAAATCCGACGCTCGCTATATGCCATACTTCTCTGGTGGGTGTTTAGGCCCGCCATACATTTTTGAAAATGTTTTTTTGTTCGTTTTTTTTAAATTTTTTCTTACAGGCTGATTTTTTTTTAACATTGTTTTTTCTGATCTTGTACGAAAATCACCACGCCATACCATTCCGATGGTCCACAATACCCGTCATACCCCCTCAAACATGTAATTTGTTAAGATTCTAAAACCTATTTCTTTCAGCTTAAAATTTGGTCTATAGTCTGTCCAGCGACCGTTGGCGTGTACGTCACCAATTGTATATGACGTCGATCGTGAACACTGTTGCCAGACATAATAGATAATCTTAAATCTAAATAGCTAACCCAATTCTCAACAAAATGAGATATCTTGCATGTTTGACATGGCGGGGATTTTTAGCGGTAAATTCAAATTGACCATTATTCCCTACCAGAAGTGTCTATCTATATGGAATCCATATTCATCGATCGATAAATCAAACTTATTTACAAAATCTTCTAGGTTACTCGGCGACTGTCAAACGTGAAATGCCGATTACCGGCATTGGTCGAGAGGGTCCGACAACATAGCAAATTTTTGAATTAAATGACAACTTAACAAACATTCAACTTATTTTCGTTACTCGGGATGTTAGTTTTTCTTGAGAGATACATACGATTTGATATGTTAAGAACAGAATATTTGTCGAAATGGATGATCCGGTCACTATCACCATATAACTACTTTTTCAGAAAATTACTTACGACAGATATGAATTTTGTCCATTTCGAATTTTATTTATTTTGGTAGGCAGCCTTGCGTCGTTATTTGCGCATGACTGTGACGTACACGCCAATTTAGACTGGACAGACTATAGTAGTTGTTTTCATGATTAGAAACATACCTAATGGTTATAATGCCATACCTACAGAGTGGGTGATATACATACAATGTAATCAAATAATTGTAAAATTTTATGCAACATTTGAACAATTCTTACAGTACCCATGGCACGAGTTTTTTTTTAAAGTTGGACATGTGGGGAACGTAAATACTAAATTTCTAATTTGTATATAGAGACATTCTTGTTTAATCGCGAGCTGTCTTCCTCAATACAAATTTAAACGCAGTTTTCATTCGATATTCGCTTACTGTGACTACCTGCTCTAGCTTTTCGTGTACCTATCTCAGTACAATTTTGAGTGAAAATTTCTTGTATAGTTTTGAACATTTATACTTTGACGAAATTAAAAAACAAAAATCCATTTCTTTGACCCGCCACAGTGGCGTTCTCTTAGCGATATTAAAAATGATTTCTTTGAACAAATCGATTCAAGATAACACAGAGTGTGGGCTAATTACTGAAAAAGCATGGCATTAAATATATATATATATATATATATATATATATATATATATATATATATATATATATATATATATATATATATATATATATATATATATTTTTATAATATATATGTATATATTTATATATATTATATATATATATATATATATATATATATATATATAAATATATATATATATATATATATATTATATATATATATATATATATATATATATATATATATATATATATATATATATATATATATATATATATATATAACTTGGACGTACCGTTATGAGTTGTAGCTGAAATACGTCGCTGAAAATCAATTTTCCAGGAATGCACCACTTTTGGACTTCACCATAAGTATGGGATAATTTTCCTGAATCATACTTTTTATGAACTTTCCGAAAATTTAAATGCCATATCTACTGTAAAAAATCGTTTTGTTTTTTTTTGCATCGCAGCACGGTATTTCGTACCATGGTCACAGTATGGCGTATTCTTTTCAAATTATAATCGTATTGGGATAATCTGATTTCATTTATGCCACACTGTAAAAAATAATTTTACGGCTTCTATAGGCGTGTTTTAAAAACGGTTAAAAAATACCATTTTTCCAGTATGGCACCACTTTTGTACTGCACTAGAAGTATGGCGAATATAATTTTGTCATACTGAAAGAAATAGTTTTTCGAATTTTGAAAAATTACATGTTTGAGGGGGTATGACGGGTATTTTGGACCGTCGGAATGGTATGGCGTGGTGATTTTCGTACAACATTAATAAAACAATTGTTTAAAAAAAATAAGCCTGTAAAAAATAAATTTAAAAAAAAACGAAAAAAAATATTTTCAAAATAGGCATATAGCGAGCGTCGGATTTTGGTTTGTTAAAATACCGATAAATTGTAGAAATTTGGTGAAAAAAATTATTTGACACCTCCGGATTTTCGAGCAATTTCAATTAATTATTCTGCAATTGCATCCCGCGCACCACCGGTAAGAACATCATTTTCCTTCAATTTATTACGTATATCAGGGGTGGCCAAACTTTTGAACTGCTTGTGCTCGAAAATACTTCCTTCGGTCGACTGCAAGGTAGAATTTAGAAGAGAGAAATAAAACATTTTTGTAATAAGTTTGTATGTATTTATTTATTGAATATTACATACTTAATTCGAATTTTTCATTGCGTTTTACGCTTTTGAGTGGATGTTTGACACTGCATATTCTCCACAAGTTTATCATATTGGGGAGTGTACGAAGTAACTGCGATGCGCAAACAGGAAGTTAAGTGAACGTCTGTTAAGCGGGAGCGATTTTGGGTTTTTATTGCATTCATAGTTGAAAACGTTGATTCGCAAAGATAGGTAGAACCAAAAAATGAAGTCAAATATAAAGCCACTTTCTTAGGCATGGAAACTTTTCTACTTGCAAATCACTTTCCAAAATTCTGTACTACCAGATGCTCTAGCTTTCAGAAATATATCGCTTCTCATTTTTATTATTTCTTCTTCGACAACAAGAGATTCAGTATCGGTTAAGTTGCCGATTTTAATGGTCAAGCTGTCAATGTCAATGTTTTCATTGAAAGGGAATACCGTGAAACTTAGCACTTCTTCGAGAGCGGCAAAATCTGCAAACCTTCTTTCGAACTCCAGATGCAAATTCTCCAGCTGTTCAGCGAAAATTTTGTAGTCTCGATTTGAATTGTGCGTACATTCTTCTTCCATGTTTTTATAATTTTTTAGTTTACCTCGTTTTAATTGAGATGCATGCATTTGAATTTGACTTTTAAAAGATTGTTGTGCGTTTAAACTGCTTTTTAATTCACGTACTTTTATCTTTCGGTTTTCACTGCCAAATCGAAAATCGGTGGAGTATTTGGAATGTGTAGTTTTAAAATGCCTTTCAACATTAGCTCTTTTCGGTAATGCGACACTTGAGTTACAGATTAGGCAGACACATTTATCCTTGACCATAACGAAAAAAAATTCCCTTTCCCACTCACTGTGATAAAGGTAAGTCTTACTTTTTTTAGCACTCGAACTAGATGGCCCACTCATTCTGATAAAATAGTTAAAAAACACTAAGTCTCAAGGCCCCTACGTTAACTTTTAATAATCGCGACGCAACAAATTAGTTGTAAATACCTACGTTCGCACTCAAGTCGAAACTAGTACTGGCTCTTGTTATTATTTGGCCGATCCTTCGTGGGCGAGGTCACAAAAAGAGAAAACAATGCGAAATGAAAAGAGACAACAATATACTAGCGGTGAGTCGCGTTTACACGACTGACTCACACACACGCACGCAACAATATACCACGTTACGAGTTACGACAGACCGAAGCGTGTGAGTACCTACTTATATAGACGTGTTCTTGGCGCGAAAAGGAACATTTTAAAATAAATGATATTATTTTTAAATATTTTCTGTTCAGTTTATTTTTACTCTCGCGGGCTACCTAAATCGTCTTCGCGGTCGACCGGTAGACCGCGGTCGACCTCTTGGCCATCCCTGACGTATATGAACCCTCCTAAAAGCGCCATACTGTAAGAAATGACTTCATAAATCCTTCCAGTATCTCTCGGTCTATTTGTACAGTTAGTTTAAATTAATCATCTGAAGATTCCACTGTTTCGCGAAACAGTTGTTATGTTCAACAAAATATAGTGAAAATAAGAAACCTGAGTTTTCTAACATTATTACTTTATTGAAGTTTCTAATTTTCATATTAGTATCATCATAAAATGTGTGATATCAGTCTAATCTTCCACACTTTCTGTTCAGCTAATTTTATTTGAAACAAAGGTTATCAAAGTATTTGGTTCACTAAAGATATCATCCATAAGTTTAGTTGAATCAAAACAATTGATGTTCCAGAGCATGAGAGCAAATGGAATCAAAATTTTACGTAAAGATAAGAAATTCAGATTAGAAAATCGGAAATTTGTCACAAAAATGACTAGAAAACGCAGGATCACGATATAAGTAACAGTTTATAAAACTGTTGGTTTAATTAACTTTTTTGATATTAAATGAACTAAGTTTTCTTGTTCACAAATATTGCGTACGAAATAAATTTCAGTATTAAGAAGTTAATCAAAAGTTTTGCCTGCTTAGATGCTTTATCTCAAGATACCAAAAATAGTAACACATTTTTTTGTTTAGCGTCTTGAAGCACCTGAGTAGAGTCTTATTTGCAAAAGAATATTTTTATTTTAACTTAAATTAGTATGTCAATAATTAAAATTTTTCAATTAGTCAATAGCTCACCTATAAGACAGTTTCTTGCTGCCAAATCTCTGTGAATGCAATTTTTTGATTCCAAGTATCTCATTCCTGAAGCCACGTCCAAACACATATTCATCAAAAGTCCGTTATTGAGGTTAGCAGCTTGTTTTCTCAAATATATCAGCAACGAGCCTTCTGAAATAATAATTTTACATAATATGGTTCATCATATTTAACGTAAAAAGTAGTTAGTTATGACCTCATTATCAAGACTGACTACAGGTCCTGTAGTCTTGATAATGAGTTCATAACTCGAAACATGTTGACTATCCTTTACTACTAGATACAGTAGGTATCTAATTATTTTTGTACAGTGAAACTTAAGCCAAGTGTGTTTTATTTTAAAGTTTAAACTTTATTCTTTAAGACCATTTATTGAATATATTATTATACATATGAAACGTTTATTGTTACTATTTTTGTATATTCATAGTTATATTGTAGTTTGTACAATTACTAAACATGGAATGATCTCTTCCTGAAAAGTAACTCAGTTTGTCACTTCTCTCTCCAAATTTCATAGGAAATAAGATGGTAATCAAAAATTGTTATAAATGCATAAAAAATCCTTAATTATGGTAATGTTGATTGTGATTTTAGAAAAAATAGTATGTGTTCCTTGTACTAAAATCACATTCCCTCAATGCTTGTTGATGTCAATTTACATTTTCGTCCAGGAATATATTGCTTCTACTACTAGGTACACAATTTTGTACTATTTTTTGTGTGAAACTACTTCATGTTCGAATTGCTTCAGAATTATTTAATCCAAATCTTGAGAGCCGATTTCGAGACAAGCAAATAAATAAATAAATATATATATATATATATATATATATATATATATATATATATATATATATATATATATATATATATATATATAATATATATATATATATATATATGCATATACATATATATATAATATATATATATATATATATATGCATATGCATATACATATATATATATACTATATATATATATGCATATACATATATATATATATATATATATATATATATATATATATATATGCATATACATATATAATAATATATATTATATACTATATATATATATATATATAATATATATATATATATATATATATATATATGCCATATGCATATACATATATATATATATATATATGCATATACATATATATATATATATATATATATATATATATATATATATATATATATATATATATATATATATATATATATATATATATATATATATATATATATATATATATATATATATATATATATATATATAAATAATACTCTACTCCCACAAAGGCTTAGCCAGAGCGTGGGATACATTTTCTCTAAGTTAAATAATAATCTGAAGTAACGTCTGTGCATTTATTCACAATCTGAACCCCGACACATCATCCAAGACAGAACGCTTCCTCTCATTCAATCAAGGAGCCGATGAGATTCCCAGGTCGTTTCCTAAGAAATTTCTTTGTTCGAACTACAAATAGTTTCCTAGTTTCCAGGTTTCTTATCTCGTACGGTAGAAAATTAAATACTTTATTTCCCAGATATTCGAAAGATCGGCGCCCCACAGTACTAGAGAAAAAAGCCGTCCTAGATTTCTGCTGCGTAACACACCTGGTCTCATAGTTGTGTTCCACATAACTCAATTTCAACCTTTCCTCAGAATTTGTTATTACACTCTTCAGAAAAAATGCTGACTTATATCCAAAACATCTGCTTCCCTATATAAATTATCCGATGGATAATCCCTTGGCTTGCGAAGCATTAATTTTAGTAACCTCTTTCGGATTCTTTCTAATTTTATTATATGACACCTTGCAGCTGAGCCCCACAACAAATTCCCATATGTCAATCTACTTTCAACTAAAGCATAATATATTATTTTCAATCTTGGAGGGTCTAGAACACGTCGAAGAAATCTAAAATTTTGCAGCAGTCTCTCAAGCCAGATATCATACCATTTATATGAGAATTAAGTCTCATATGTCTGTCTATTATAATACTGAGGTACTTCACTTGATCTCTCATTAAGATTTCAATAATTCCACCATCTCTATAAATTCTCAGTTTATCATATTTGGGGACATTATTTGCGAAACAGCTGAAGGTCAAAAAACACGTTTTATTAAAGTTAATTAATAGAAATTTATCACTGAATGCGTCAATCAGAATATCCAAATCTATTTCTACCTTCGTTTTCAGTTCTTCCCATGTTTCATCTTCGTAGAAGATCATAGTGTCATCTGCAAATGTCGATATTTTACCCGCTGAGTCAACATTAAGTAAACAATTAATGTATATAATGAACAAAACAGGACCTATTACTGTACCCTGTGGGACACCATACTCTATAATATTCTTTACACTACATGTGGAATCAATTTGTACATACTGTTCCCGTTCACGCAAATAACTTGTCATTAAATCGCTTGCAATACCTCTCAAGCCAATATCCCACAAAACTTGCAACAGCTGCCCATGATGAACTGTATCAAAAGCCTTCGCAAGGTCCAAGAAAACTGCCAACAATTTTTTTCCTCTTTCAAGACTTCGATATATTTTAGCCGTCAAGAACACAGCAGCATCCTGAGTGGATAATTTTTTTTGGAAGCCAAACTCTCTCGGAGAAATAATGTGGAGCTTTTCCAAATATCCTACTAGTCGATTTTTCAACACCTTTTCGAAAACCTTCGTTAGTGAGCTTATGAGCGTGATGGGTCGATAATTCGATAATATATTTTTATCGCCACTTTCATATAGCGGCTTTATGATACCCACTTTGAATGCCCTAGGCACCTCACCCGATAGCATTATTTTGTTTAACAAGTGTGTTGAAGGGGCCGATACTTCTTTTGATATGTCCTTCAAGGTTTCTGATCTTATTTTATCTATTCCTGAAGCTTTATTGTTTTTCAATGATTTGATTACTACACTGACCTCCTGCTCAGCTGTCGGTGCAAGAAAAAGTGAGTATCTCACAGACAATCTCTTTATTGTTGTTCTTACAGGTTTGCGAATAGCTTCTGCTAGGTTTTTTCCGACAGAAGAGAAGAAGTTATTAAACTCGTTAACTATATTAGACTTTTCAGTAACCAAATCTCCAGCAGAGCCAATAACCCCGCTTATTTCTGACCTTTTGTTATAGTTTTCGTTTACTGATTTAACGGTTTTCCAAACTGCTTCGCTGTCGGATCCACAGTTGTCGAATTTTTTTTTGAAATAGTTTTCCTTTGCTATTTTTATTAGTTGATGTAGTCTATTTCTATATGTTGTATATTCTCTTCTTAATTCCTTGTTATTTTGGTCCAGCTTGTATACTCTAAACAATTCGTCCCTTCTTACGATTGAAGTTACAAGTCCCATAGTCATCCAAGTTTTTCTCTTTTTATTGGAACTTTTTATTTTGACTTTTTTTGTAAACCTTTCCATTCCTCCCTTTATAATATTAATTAAGTAATCTGTACATTCATTTATATCAACGATTTCATAAAATCTACTCTAATCAAATTTATTCAGGCTTCTGTTCATCAGCTTGTAATCAGTAAAGTACTTATACCCGGGTTGGCCGTTATTAAGTTTCCTTTGATCTTCAAATGGTATATCTATTATGGTGGAATAATGATCTGTTATATTAAGTTTAACAGTATAAGATCTAAAATTTAGTCTTTTATTTTCAGTTTTTAGAAAGATATGATCTAAGCAGGTTCCACTTTCTGTTCTTGCAATTGCAATAATCATATTTCTAAACCCATTCTCGTACAAGAGATTTAGATACTGAGATGCTATGTCACTTTCATTCAGTATATCTATATTGAAATATAGATATATATATATATATATATATATATATATATATATATATATATATATCTATTTATATATATATATATATATATATATATATATATTTATATATTTATATATATATATATATATATATATATATATATATATATATATATATATATATATATATATATATATATATATATATATATATTCAAAAAAATTATAGGAAGACTTTTGGATAACCCTGTACCTTTTGGGCTTGCTGTTATTAACAAATGAAAATTATATTTTCATAATTGATTTGCATTTTATTTTAGTGATTTGTTAAAAAATAGACGTAATTATGCCCATTTTTTCGAGATAAGTTCAATATTTCACAGCAAGTACTTACAAAAAATAGAGTGATTATAAAGATATTCCTATTTAGGTTTTATATTGTGGCAGGCTTAGACAGCTTCAGCGAGCAACGGCATGGTTTGTAGTTGTTGAATTCATTATCTGTCAAAATGAGAAATTTCAGCGAGATAGAAGTCGCTCGTGCTGTAGCTTTAATTGAAAATGGTGTTAAAATTCTACAAGTAGCAAGAAATTTAGATCGCAGTCCGCGAGTCATTAAACCTGTGTATGATCACTATAGAGAGACGAGACTATAATATAAAAGACGAACCGGACAAGGTTGAAAGCGAAAAACTACACAAATTCAGGATCGATATTTAGTACTTTGCGGAAAAGAATAGCGACAGCAAAAGACCTCCAAATTACACTTAGGATGGCTCATCAGGTAACCATTTCTGACCAGACTGTTAGAAACAGGTTACGGGAAGCAAATTTAAAACCAAGAAGACCTGTGAGAAAACCTGTTTTAACTCGACACCATAAAATTATGCGATTAGACTATGCTCGTCATCATTTGAGATGGCAACTTCGACAATGGATACCAGTACTTTTTACAGTCTTGCAGTTGCAAGATATATTGATATCATTCTGTCAGATCACGTTATTCCTGCAGCATATGGTATAGGCACTGATTTTCTTTTCATGCAGGATAATGCAAGGCCTCATACTGCTACGATTACTATAGATTTTCTTAACGAGCATGAAATTCGTAAAATGGATTGGCCAGCGATAATCCCTGACCTGAATCCAATTGAACACTTATGGGATATATTGGACAGACGCATTCGACATCGTTCAAATCCACCTCAAACCCTTCAGCAACTAACAGAAGCCCTGGTCAAAGAGTGGGACAGTATACCACAGGAAGACATTCGAAGACTCGTGAGAAGTACGCCAAGAAGATGCCAAGAAGTAATTCGTGCTGCTGGAGGGCACACGCGATACTGAAGCCCATTGGTTGTCAGATAGCGAAACATTAGTACTGAAAAATCTCTTCATTTCATTTTGCTATTCGCACTTTTTTTAAAGTATTAATCTTAGTTTATGAATGAAGAATTAGTTGAAGGTTCTACAAATCGATTTATTAGAAGAAAATATGTGTCTTTAAGAATATAAATGTTCATCTGTATATAACTATCACTTAATAAGTTACAAATATATATATATATATATATATATATATATATATATATATATATTTGTAACTTATTAAGTGATAGTTTATATACAGATGAACATTTATATTCTTAAAGACACATATTTCTTCTAATAAATCGATTTGTAGAACCTTCAACTAATTCTTCATTCATAAACTAAGATTAATACTTTAAAAAAAGTGCGATAGCAAAATGAAATGAAGAGATTTTTTCAGTACTAATGTTCGCTATCTGACAACCAATGGGCTTCAGTATCGCGTGTGCCCTCCAGCAGCACGAATTACTTCTTGGCATCTTCTTGGCGTACTTCTCACGAGTCCTTCGAATGTCTTTCCTGTGGTATACTGTCCCACTCTTTGACCAGGGCTTCTGTTAGTTTGCTGAAGGGTTTGAGGTGGATTTGAACGATGTCGAATGCGTCTGTCCAATATATCCATAAGTGTTCAATTGGATTCAGGTCAGGGCTTATCGCTGGCCAATCCATTTTACGAATTTCATGCTTCGTTAAGAAATCTATAGTAATCGTAAGCAGTATGAGGCCTTGCATTATCCTGCATGAAAATAAAATCAGTGCCTATACCATAATGCTGCAGGAATAACGTGATCTGACAGAATGATATCAAATATATCTTGCAACTGCAAGACTGTAAAAAGTACTGGTATCCATTGTCGAAGTTGCCATCTCAAATGATGACGAGCATAGTCCTAATCGCATAATTTTATGGGTGTGTCGAGTTAAAACAGGTTTTCTCACAGGTCTTCTGGTTTTAAATTTGCTTCCCGTAACCTGTTTCTAACAGTCTGGTCAGAAATGGTTACCTGATGAGCCATCCTAAGTGTAATTTGGAGGTCTTTTGCTGTCGCTATTCTTTTCCGCAAGTACTAAATATCGATCCTGAATTTGTGTAGTTTTTCGCTTTCAACCTTGTCCGGTTCGTCTTTTATATTATAGTCTCGTCTCTCTATAGTGATCATACACAGGTTTAATGACTCGCGGACTGCGATCTAAATTTCTTGCTACTTGTAGAATTTTTAACACCATTTTCAATTAAAGCTACAGCACGAGCGACTTCTATCTCGCTGAAATTTCTCATTTTGACAGATAATGAATTCAACAACTACAAACCATGCCGTTGCTCGTTGAAGCTGTCTAAGCCTGCCACACAATATAAAACCTAAATAGGAATATCTTTATAATCACTCTATTTTTTGTAAGTACTTGCTGTGAAATATTGAACTTTATCTCGAAAAAATGGGGCATAATTACGTCTATTTTTTTAACAAATCACTAAAATAAAATGCAAATCAATTATGAAAATATAATTTTCATTTGTTAATAACAGCAAGCCCAAAAGGTACAGGGTTATCCAAAAGTCTTCCTATAATTTTTATGAATATATATATATATATTTATATATATATATATATATATATATATATATATATATATATATATATATATATATATATATATATATATATATATATATATATATATATATATATATATATATATATATATTTATAATATATTATATAGTATTTATATATATATATATATTATATATATATATATATATATATATCTCTTCTTTGTCAACGCATTTTTCCATCCATTCTGTGGATGTAGGTCTCTTTATTGTTTCCATCTTTCTCTATCTTTCGCGAATCTCATCCACTGTTTGCCAGCCACCACTCTTATGTCGTCCACCCATCTTTTTTGAGGTCTTCCTTGCTCCTTGTTTGTCTCTCTTGGCCTCCATTCCAGTATTCCACGTGTCCATCGGTTGTCCTCGCTTCTGGCTATATGGCCAGCCCATCGCCATTTCATCCTTGCTACCTCCTCCACGATGTCCCTGACTTTTGTTTTCCGTCTTATCTCAGTGTTTCTGATTTGTCTCTTAGTGTTATTCCAAGCATGCTTCGTTTCCAATCGCACCTTTGGGTTTGTCTCCAGTTTTTTAGCCGACTTTTTGGTAAGGGACATGGTCTCTACTCCGTAGGTGCACACTGGTAATATGCAAGTGTCGTATATCTTTCTTTTTAGGTTTATGGGAATAGAATTATTCTTCAGGATATATGTAAGTTTACCGAAAGCGGCCATGCTAGTTGTGTTCTTCTTTTTATTTCAGCATCCTGGTTTGATTTCCCTAATCTGATATCATGGCCCAAGTACACATAGTGTTCGACGTTTTCTATAATATAGTTCTGTACTGTTATGTTTGTTTGTTCGTGGCTCATTATTTTTGTTTTGTTATAGTTCATTTTAAGGCCTACAGTAGCAGACATGTCACTTAGTTGTTGTAACATTTCGTTTAATTCTTGCAGATTGTTTGCTATTAAAGACTATGTCATCTGCAAATCTGAGATGATTCAAGTATACTCCGTCGATGTTTATACTTTGGTGTCCCATTTTTAATTTCTTGAAAATGTCTTCCAGAACAAGGGTAAATAGTTTGGGCGAGATGGTGTCTCCTTGCCTCACTGCTCGTTGCAGTTTTATGGGGTTTGTTTTTGTTTTTTCGTGCCAATTTTATTTGTATGCTTGCATTTATATATATATAGTATATATATATATATATACTATTTATATATTTATATATATATATATATATATATATATATATTATATATATATATATATATATATATTATATATATATATATATATATATATATATATATATATATATATATATATATATATATATATATATATATATATATATATATATATATATATATATATATATATATATCTATATTTCAATATAGATATACTGAATGAAAGTGACATAGCATCTCAGTATCTAAATCTCTTGTACGAGAATGGGTTTAGAAATATGATTATTGCAATTGCAAGAACAGAAAGTGGAACCTGCTTAGATCATATCTTTCTAAAAACTGAAAATAAAAGACTAAATTTTAGATCTTATACTGTTAAACTTAATATAACAGATCATTATTCCACCATAATAGAAATACCATTTGAAGATCAAAGGAAACTTAATAACGGCCAAACCCGGGTATAAGTACTTTACTGATTACAAGCTGATGAACAGAAGCCTGAATAAATTTGATTAGAGTAGATTTTTTGAAATCGTTGATATAAATGAATGTACAGATTACTTAATTAATATTATAAAGGGAGGAATAGAAAGGTTTACAAAAAAAGTCAAAATAAAAAGTTCCAATAAAAAGAGAAAAACTTGGATGACTATGGGACTTGTAACTTCAATCGTAAGAAGGGACGAATTGTTTAGAGTATACAAGCTGGACCAAAATAACAAGGAATTAAGAAGAGAATATACAACATATAGAAATAGACTACATCAACTAATAAAAATAGCAAAGGAAAACTATTTCAAAAAAAAATTCGACAACTGTGGATCCGACAGCGAAGCAGTTTGGAAAACCGTTAAATCAGTAAACGAAAACTATAACAAAAGGTCAGAAATAAGCGGGGTTATTAGCTCTGCTGGAGATTTGGTTACTGAAAAGTCTAATATAGTTAACGAGTTTAATAACTTCTTCTCTTCTGTCGGAAAAAAACCTAGCAGAAGCTAGTCGCAAACCTGTAAGAACAACAATAAGGAGATTGTCTGTGAGATACTCACTTTTTCTTGCACCGACAGCTGAGCAGGAGGTCAGTGTAGTAATCAAATCATTGAAAAACAATAAAGCTTCAGGAATAGATAAAATAAGATCAGAAACCTTGAAGGACATATCAAAAGAAGTATCGGCCCCTTCAACACACTTGTTAAACGAAATAATGCTATCGGGTGAGGTGCCTAGGGCATTCAAAGTGGGTATCATAAAGCCGCTATATGAAAGTTGGCGATAAAAATATATTATCGAATTATCGACCCATCACGCTCATAAGCTCACTAACGAAGGTTTTCGAAAAGGGTGTTGAAAAATCGACTAGTAGGATATTTGGAAAAGCTCCACATTATTTCTCCGAGAGAGTTTGGCTTCCAAAAAAAATTATCCACTCAGGATGCTGCTGTGTTCTTGACGGCTAAAATATATCGAAGTCTTGAAAGGGGAAAAAAATTGTTGGCAGTTTTCTTGGACCTTGCGAAGGCTTTTGATACAGTTCATCATGGGCAGCTGTTGCAAGTTTTGTGGGATATTGGCTTGAGAGGTATTGCAAGCGATTTAATGACAAGTTATTTGCGTGAACGGGAACAGTATGTACAAATTGATTCCACATGTAGTGTAAAGAATATTATAGAGTATGGTGTCCCACAGGGTACAGTAATAGGCCCTGTTTTGTTCATTATATACATTAATTGTATACTTAATGTTGACTCAGCGGGTAAAATATCGACATTTGCAGATGACACTATGATCTTCTACGAAGATGAAACATGGGAAGAACTGAAAACGAAGGTAGAAATAGATTTGGATATTCTGATTGACGCATTCACTGATAAATTTCTATTAATTAACTTTAATAAAACGTGTTTTTTGACCTTCAGCTGTTTCGCAAATAATGTCCCCAAATATGATAAACTGAGAATTTATAGAGATGGTGGTATTATTGAAATCTTAATGAGAGATCAAGTGAAGTACCTCAGTATTATAATAGACAGACATATGAGACTTAATTCTCATATAAATGGTATGATATCTGGCTTGAGAGACTGCTGCAAAATTTTAGATTTCTTCGACGTGTTCTAGACCCTTCAAGATTGAAAATAATATATTATGCTTTAGTTGAAAGTAGATTGACATATGGTAATTTGTTGTGGGGCTCAACTGCAAGGTGTCATATAATAAAATTAGAAAGAATCCGAAAGAGGTTACTAAAATTAATGCTTCGCAAGCCAAGGGATTATCCATCGGATAATTTATATAGGGAAGCAGATGTTTTGGATATAAGGCAGCTTTTTTTCTGAAGAGTGTAATAACAAATTCTGAGGAAAGGTTGAAATTGAGTTATGTGGAACACAACTATGAGACCAGGTGTGTTACGCAGCAGAAGACTAGGACGGCTTTTTTCTCTAGTACTGTGGGGCGCCGATCTTTCGAATATCTGGGAAATAAAGTATTTAATTTTCTACCGTACGAGATAAGAAACCTGGAAACTAGGAAACTATTTGTAGTTCGAACAAAGAAATTTCTTAGGAAACGACCTGGGAATCTCATCGGCTCCTTGATTGAATGAGAGGAAGCGTTCTGTCTTGGATGATGTGTCGGGGTTCAGATTGTGAATAAATGCACAGACGTTACTTCAGATTATTATTTAACTTAGAGAAAATGTATCCCACGCTCTGGCTAAGCCTTTGTGGGAGTAGAGTATTATTTTGTTTATTTACATTTTAAGAATGATAATTAGAGTAGGTTGTCATTTTATAGGAAAGAAAATGGTAGGTATGTATTAATTTATGTTATATGAAATTTTGTCAAACGTATGTTAAATAAACTTATATTATTATATTATATACCTATAATACAACTATATAGGTAAAATATTAGAGTAAAACCCTATAAAAAATAAATTATATACTTATATATATATATATATATATATATATATATATATATATATATATATATATATATATATATATATATATATATATATATATATATATTGTAGCGAGCACCCTCCATCATTTTTAACGTATATGTTAAATCATTGCCTATCGCAAAGATTCTCGAAACTTCCAAAACTGGATGGAATATTCGAGAAACATTATTTATGGCTATGATGACCCATCGACTGTTAACTACGGAAGCTTCGAGAACAATCGAGAATATATCATACCAGATATATAAAAGGGTCCGTAGGTCGAGCAGGGCACCAAGCTAGTTAGTCGAGTATGTTAGGTACGCTGGCTAGTATTTGGGAGGTCTCGGGTTCAAACCCCGGGGCCGACTGGTCTGCCATGAGTTTTTTTCAGAGGTTTTCTCATGGTAATGTAAGTCACTGCTTTCAAACTTACAAGCCGAATGCTGGGCCAGTATTAATCCTCTGAACCCTACCCACACTTCCTATGTTCCATAAATATCCCGTCTCGCCGATCCTTAATGCAATTGTACATACAAGTGTATCCTCTGATCTGGCTGAAGGAGTTCATCCCAAGCTCAAGCTGCCCGCCTCCCTGACACATACTTCAGGGAGGAATGAAACACGTGTGTTTTCTTTTTCCTTTTTTTTCGAGCAGGGCCGATTGAATTTTAATGCTCGCGACGACATAAATATAAAGTGGATATAAAGTGAAATAAATAGTTTTTTGTACATAAGTAGTTATTGGTTGAGTGATTAATTTGTGTTAGTGAATTTGGAAAGTTGTATTTATTGATTGATTGACTACGAAATGAATCGTTTAGTTTGTTAATAGAAAATTGTGTGTTTTCATTCACACATGCAAACTCACAATAGAAAAACGTTACAATATATATATATATATATATATATATATATATATATATATATATATATATATATACATATATATATATATATATGTATATATATATATATATATACATATACAAGTAGAGCAGAATTATCGGTATAGCCCGCTTATAGGGATGCAGCCGTTGACACGTGTTCGAGACTCTTTGGTCCTCATCAGAACGGCGTAGCCAAGCATTGGTTAGAAAAATTGGAGTGAAGAATAGCACAACAAAGCGAGTGACCTGGCAACGGAAGACAATCACACATGTGTGGCTTATTGTTTGAACTCTCCGGTTTGGGAGATTTGGTCAAACTTTGCCACGGAGGCGATTAATGCCATCCGCGAGATCTCAGAACCGAGTAAATAAACAATAATAAAGAAATTAGTCGCGGGAAAATATTAAACAAGTAGAGCAGAATTATCGGTATAGCCCGCTTATAGGGATGCAGCCGTTGACACGTGTTTCGGACTCTTTGGTCCTCATCAGAACGGCGTAGCCAAGCATTGGATTGAAAACTTGGAGATGAAAATAGCACAACAAAACGAAATCCCCTGCCACGGAAGACAATCACACATTTGTGGCTTATTGTTTGAACTCTCCGGTTTGGGAGATTTGGTCAAACTTTGCCACGGAGGCGATTAATGCCATGCGCGGAGATCTCAGAACCGAGTAAATAAACAATAATAAAAGAAATTAGTCGCGGGAAAATATTCATCGAGTAGAGCAGAATTATCGGTATAGCCCGCTTATAGGGATGCAGCCGTTGACACGTGTTTCGGACTCTTTGGTCCTCATCAGAACGGCGTAGCCAAGCATTGGATTGAAAACTTGGAGATGAAAATAGCACAACAAAACGAAATCCCCTGCCACGGAAGTTTTGTTGTGCTATTTTCATCTCCAAGTTTTCAATCCAATGCTTGGCTACGCCGTTCTGATGAGGACCAAAGAGTCCGAAACACGTGTCAACGGCTGCATCCCTACTATAGCGGGTATACCGATAATTCTGCTCTACTTGTTTAATATTTTCCCGCGACTAATTTCTTTATTATTCGTTTTATTTACTCGGTTCTGAGATCTCGCGGATGGCATTAATCGCCTCCGTGGCAAAGTTTGACCAAATCTCCCAAACCGGAGAGTTCAAACAATAAGCCACAAATGTGTGATTGTCTTCCGTGGCAGGGGATTTCGTTTTGTTGTGCTATTTCATCTTCCAAGTTTTTCAATTGCCAATGCTTGGCTACGCCGTTTCTGATGAGGACCAAAAGAGTCCGAAACACGTGTCATCACGGCTGCATCCCTATAAGCGGGCTATAACCGATAATTCTGCTCTACTTGTTTAATATTTTCCCGCGACTAATTTCTTTATTATTGTTTATTTACTCGGTTCTGAGATCTCGCGGATGGCATTAAATCGCCTCCGTGGCAAAGTTTGACCAAATCTCCCAAACCGGAGAGTTTCAAACAATAAAGCCACAAATGTGTGATTGTCTTCCGTGGCAGGGGATTTCGTTTTGTTGTGCTATTTTCATCTCCAAGTTTTCAATTCCAATGCTTGGGTACGCCGTTCTGATGAGGACCAAAAGAGTCCGAAACACGTGTCAACGGCTGGCATCCCTATAAGCGGGCTATACCGATAATTCTGCTCTACTTGTTTAATATTTTCCCGCGACTAATTTCTTTATTATTATAGGTATATATATAGGTATAAATATATATTTATATATATATATATATATATATATATATATATATATATATATATATATATATATATATATATATATATATATATATATATATATTAATATATATATATATATATATTTATATATTTATTTATATATATATATATATATATACTTTATTTTCCCTACAGACCGCCTCCCGATTAATTTCATTAGTATTTAATTCATCGTACGGTCGACAACACCACAAACTCCAATATAATTATATATATATATTTATGTATATATATATATATATATATATATATATATATATATATATATATATATATATATATATATATATATATAGGGTGTGGCGGGGCAATTATAAGACATCCGACATTTCGGGTAAAAATAAGACTTCTACAAATAACGTCGATGGGATATTTTTTATTAATCATAATTCAGTTCAAAATGAAGTTTAAAATGTAAAGATTAAGTTATGATTTTTTCACAATCTTTACTAACAGTGTTTCAGAATTATTTTACTAAATGTTTCTGATCCAAGAATTTGGCGCGAAAACTTTACTTCAGCGTTGACAAACTTTTTACACTGTTGCTCGATTGTACCCCGCGAACGCACGGCCTTCCGCCCCGCAACGCCGTATGGGATGTTCTTGCGAGGGCGATACGTCATTTTAGTTTATCTTTTGCTAGCGCACAGTGGATACGTATTTTTTTTGAGGGAAAAAACGAGACACGCGTTCGAGAAAATATAAGACAGCTTTCGTGTAAAAATAAGACAAGACCTTAGTGAGAATGCCTCGAAATTACGGTCATACAACAAAAAATGCAAAGAAATATTATATAGGTAGCTAAAAAGGGACCTGAGGGCAGGGATAACATAACAGTGTTATACTTAAAACGAACAACAAAGATCTACTTCGCATATCCTGCTACAGATATAATATATTCGATCCACTAAAACGAAATTATCACGAAACTGCCAAATCCAAAGCAAAAAAATAAACGAAGTGCTCTAATGTTTGACGTTGACCTAGAAAAGTATGATATTAGTTAGTGTAAAAATGTCTCATATTTTGCCCCATTATGATTTTTTACAATCATTTCTTACTTTGTGGCTATCTATTCGTTTATTTGTTGTAACCTTTAATGTCAATAATAAATTAGTATAAATTCTACTGTAATTTTGAACTAACTACTTGTTTGCCAACTAAAAACAATACAAAGACTTATAGAAGTTACGTAAAACATTATTGGTGATGTTGGTTTTTCAATCTTAAAATAAAAATTATAAGATTATTTTGACTGTAAAAGCTATTTTGTATTATTTTTATCCCTACCTGTCTTGAAATAACGCACGCAGTTGAATAACACGTAAACCGTAGGAATTGTATACTGTCTTATATTTGAACTACGCTGTTTTATATTTACCCCGTAGCGAAGGAAAAATTGGACACATATTTATGTAAAAAGTCTAGTATTTCGAAAGTTTTTCAGGAAATTGATAATAATACAGAGTAGATTGCATGCCAGTAGATAGTATTAACATATTCAGTTAGACGT
>JARQZK010003923.1:0-28286 GCA_030704885.1 Cynegetis impunctata
TGTGAAGAATTATTGTTTTATTTATTTATAACCACTTCCATCAAATAATATTCAGTATATGTAGAGCATAACAGAGTAGAGATGTCTGAAGAGTCACTCTATGAAATAATAGTGAAATATATATTCATATCAACATATCTGCTTATATCTATGTTCGTTCTTGTTTTAATCAGATGTTTCTATAATGTAAAAATAACTTCTCTACCTAAAAACTATATATTTTACGATAATCATGTGAAGTGTACGGGGTGTGGTTTAACCATATATTGCTTAGATAAACCTCTACAAACTGAATGCAACATTTTGGAATATGAACGACGTTGGAATAAAATTGATGGGAAAATATATTGTTGTCCATTGAAATGTATTGGGAGAGGCCTAGATGAAGACTATGTTGATGGAACTATCTTGCTCAAAATGCGAATCCTTCGGATCTTGTAGATGTGAATGTATTATTTATCAATATTTAAGGAAACACAAAAGTGAATTGTTTTTGAAATAATTATATATATTTATATAGAGATTGTTTTTTATTTACACTAGTATCAAGATATCTGTCATACAACAAACAACTCAGCTACCGATTGATAATTTAGATATTTTCGAGGATCAGATTGATAAAAGACATGGTGATTTATTCCCAAACAGTTGAATATTTCTGATAGTTGGTCCTAGTGGGTCAGGAAAATCCAATGCTCTACTCTCATTACTTTTCAATCCGAACGGACTTAGATTTGAAAACGTTTATATTTTCTCGAAAAGTCTCTATCAGCCCAAGTATCGCTTATTGGA
The DNA here is from genome assembly GCA_030704885.1 of Cynegetis impunctata. Lineage (NCBI taxonomy): Eukaryota > Metazoa > Arthropoda > Insecta > Coleoptera > Coccinellidae > Cynegetis > Cynegetis impunctata. Next base: position 793 of record JARQZK010003923.1, read on the forward strand.
GCAAGTTCTCAAGAGTATACCCGATATTGGATATTATCCATACAAGGAAAGTGATGAGATCATTGACTCTTGTGAAGCACGAGAAAATTCAATCTTCATTTTCGATGATATAATGGGTGACAAGCAGAATAAAATTAAGGATTATTATTCTATGGGTCGACATAAGTCCATTGACGTAGCATTTCTATGCCAAACCTACGTTTTTATGAAGAAACATCTAACACGTGACAACGGAAACATAATAGTCCTTTTCAAACAGGATGATATTAACCTACGTCACGTTTATGATGAACATGTTAGCCCAGATATGACGTATGATGACTTCAAGGAATTATGCTCTATGTGTTGGAACGCAGATTAATATGGGTTTATAGTTATAGAGAAGGATTTCAACTTGAACAAAGGACGTTATCGAATGGGCTTTGATAAATTTATAAAAGTAAAATCATAATAGATTAGTGTTCAGTTGACTTTCAGCATCATGACTCCCAAGAACTTGTCTAAGGAGCACCAACGTAAACTTAAGATTCAACAGCTTGTTAGAGATGTAAGGAAAAAATATGCTTCCTTCAAGATGGGACGATCCGAAGAGAATAAAACGATTCAACGAATATTTTCTCCAATAAATGAACGTATTGAACGAATAGAGGATAAGCAAGTGGCTTCAATACTCCAACGTGCAACTATTCAACCCCCAACGACTGGGTTGAAAACTACACCGTTGTTCAACAAGTATGCGTTACAACGATTACGATTTCCATCGACACCGTCATCGAGTGGATCCCAACGAGTGTTTTCCCCAACGACTCCGTTCCAATCGACTCCCGTAGGATCCCAACGATTGGGTCCCCGAACGACTCCGTTCCAATCGGCTCCGTTCCAATCGGCTCCGTTCCAATCGGCTGCGTTGAAATATCATCCTCCTCCTCCTTCAACAATCAATAAACCTAGCGAAGGAAGTTCACCGTTTAAACAGAAACGTTCGAAGATAATTTCTACTCCTAGATTTCTACCTACAGATACAGTAGCTGAATCTAAAATTGAAAAATCTTCCTATGCTGACGACGACGAAGATAAATCTATATTAGTAGGAGAAAATCCCGAAAAATCACAACTACTATTTGACGAGTTGAAAAATTCCGAGCAGTTGAATGAATACTTTTCACAATATCCAGAACCAGTACGTAAATATATCAATCAGGCTTGGAATCAGTCAACACTTATTGATCCTACTTTCGGACCAAAATACGATCCCGAGATATCAAAGTGGACCCTGGGTAACCGTGTAATTGATTTCGATAAAAAAAGCGGTAACATTATTATTGAAGGTCGGGAATTTGTCGGTACCCCCGGTCTTTATGAGCTGATTTTCATGAAAGATCCTCAAGAATACACCGATGAAGATACAGAAAATTATAGGAGAATTTTGGAAATAACAAATGTACATAAAAGGGGATTTGACTCCGCAAGACAGGTCAGAAGTAGTAAGAGTGATAAATATAGATATATTATCAAGCGATTGTTTCCTTCGCAGTCGAGTGGAAAAGGATTGATAACGTATAACGACAAACCTATGGAGTATGTCTACTGGGATGATGTGAATGAGATCGTAGATCGACTCCGTTTATTATACGCTTCTAAGCTTGTTGGAAATTCCTCTAATGACATGGAATGAATCGAGTCGATTATCGAGGAGCTTAGTGAAGATAATTTTAAATACGAAAGTAGAGTGAAAAACTATTCAATCTAGTCATGTCGATTGATAAGTTTGGTCGTTCGTCTCGTACGTCTCACGTGAAACGTATGAGAATCGAAGGATTCCCCACGAATGCGCAAGGTGACTTTGACTTTGGTGCGCATAAACTCTGTAACGTTAAAATACCAACAAGTGACACGGATGGAGCTACCAAAGAGTACGTAGATTCTAAGACAAATGAGGTTAAATCTGATATGAAACAACTCGAAAATGAACTGATGAAAATTTCGGAAACTCATGAATTGAATATGGGAGGTAGGATAAATGTTATTGATGATAAACTTACAAATCTTGGAAATGAATTAAAGAAGCTGAGTGATAAAATTGAAGTTAATAATAAATCAACAACAACAACAAATATCATACGATCATAAGGATATAAGAAGCCTATTGATTGAATTCATGTTAATAAAACATCAACCCCCTAAGATGATGCAACATTCACGAGAAAAAGTCAAGTAGTCAAAGAACTACATAAACCTGCACGAAGAAATTTCGTACGAAGGCGTACAATCATTAAGGGATTAGATGACTTGTGGCAATGTGATTTGGGACAGATGGACATGTATGCTCGCGAAAATAAAGGAAACAAATTTATTCTTGTAGTCATTGATTGTTTCTCAAAGTTTGTATGGGCTAGGGTATTGAAAACGAAGACCGGTGAAGAAGTCACTCGTGCGTTTTCAGATATACTCGAGAAAAGTGGTAGGAGGCCTAATAACCTACAGTCTGATCAAGGAAAGGAATTTTTCAATACAAAATTTCAGAATTTAATGAAAAAATATAATATTAATCACTATAATACGTATAGCATCAAGGAAGCTGCTATTGTTGAACGAGTTATACGCACTCTCAAGGATAAATTGTTTATATATTTTTCATTGAATGGGACTTACAAGTGGATAGATGTCCTTGAGACTCACGTTGACAAATATAATGATTCTAAACATAGAACTATTGGAATGAAACCACGTGACGTCACTAAGAAAAATGAAAAACTCTTACTGAGTACAGTAATATTCTCACATAAAGATTGCTGGAAGTAATAAATTGAATATTGGCGATATGGTACGAATCAGTAAGGCCAAGCATGTGTTTTCAAAAGGATATACACCTACCTGGAATACTGAACTTTTCAAAATCGCTAAGGTTCAGATGACCAACCCAGTTACTTACCTACTCGAAGATACCGAAGGACATCCCATCAATGGTGGTTTTTACGAAGAGGAATTACAGAAAGCTAAATACTCTGACGTTTACTTGGTGGAAAAAGTCTTGCGCAGAAAAGGAAATAAAACGTTTGTTCATTGGTTAGGAATGCCAAAGTCACATGATTCTTGGATATCTGTCAAAAACAAACTATAAGTTCAGTTGAGTATTGAAGTTTGAAGCGTCAAGATGTCCCAAGACAGCGGTTTTATCGACGAAGAATTGGATAGAATTTTAGGTGTCTACGATGAGGCATCAAAAAATGAAAAAAATTTTATTTTAAATTGTGGCTTTAACGCTGGAGTATTTCTAGTTTTAAATGGTTTGAGTCCAGCTCGAGACTTCAGTCCTGCCGTGAGAGTTAGCTGTAATGAAGTAGTCATGTCCTTTGATGAATATGAATGGGAATCGTTCGTGAAATTAATTGAGAATAATGGTGTAGGAGAAAATGATAGTGGAGCTGAAGTGTTTTTCGATGAAGTAGAAAAAGTGTTCTCAGTAGCTAAATGGGAAAATTATTTATATTTCACAGCATCTGATGTATCCGAACTTATCAAGTTGAATGATATTTTAAGCAAGAGAATTGAGATGTTACAAAATATCAATTTTCATTTTTATTATCGTAAATTTGTACTAATTGTTAAAGAAATTACTTGGAATAGCAATAAATCTATTGAGGATGTAATTCATGCCTTCTGTAATATAAATCCAACAATTGAAAGTTATGGAATCTTAGAATGTATGTACTTTAATAAAAATAGAGTTTTAAATGATGTAGAAAGAGAAATGTTCAATTTCGTAGGAGAATAAAACATTCAGTTGAGTATAAAAAAATATAAACCTTTTGTATATATATATATATATATATATATATATATATATAAATAAATAATTAGATAAATGATTTTTAACACAAAAATTCAAGATCATTCAGATCTAAGATATTGATACCCATATGGTACAGTGTCGGTTGTATGAGTAGATATAATCCTTTTGTCGTCGTTGGCTGATAATGCTATTTTTGATGTTTTCTTCGATGTTACTATATGCTTGTCTGATTGTATGGAATTTTGCTGTCTTGTGAGGATTTCGTTGTTGAACAAAGCACGTCTGTAGTCTTCGAATGTGATCGTTGAAAGTGAAGATTTTGTTACACCTTTAGCAGTCTTTTTTTCACTCTGATTGAGTAATCTAAAGGTGTACATCTTAGACCTCAATCCAATGAATTCCACCATGATTTTGCCCTCATTTTCATCTTTCATCAGTCCAATAACCTTCTTGTTCCTCGGGGGAATACCGAAAACATTATTATCACCATAGTCAGATGTGTCAAATTTTTACACATTTTCCCTCATGATGTTGTAGATGTTTTGATGTTTGAAATGGTAGATCAAACTGTCAGTGTCCGTATAAAGAAGCTTGATGTTGCTGTCATTTAATTTTGATTTAATAAAATTGTAATGAAAATTGTAAAGATGAGTTTTTGAAATATCTAAAATCGAAAAACCAACGTATATAGGTTTATTGAATACTATTTGAGTTTTATTGAGTTCTATTATAACAATGTCGTCTATTATAACAGAACTGTGGAAGTTTGGTAGAGCTATCAAATTTTTAGCACCATACCTACCCTCCCAACTATTAACAATTTTGATGATTTTATATTTCCTAATATTCTCTAAAGTTTTATTAAATACCGCGTTATTCATTAATTTATACATATTTTTTTCGAATTCATTCTTACTTTCAGCTCGTAATTTTAAATTTAGATCTATATATGGTTTCAACCATGCTTTTTGATTGAAACGCAGTACTCTGTGAATGTTCCTTATTTTCAAACCAGCTTCCAAACATATTTTCAAATATCTATAATGGACCACATAGTTATTTTTTGGATATAAAGTTGTCAGTAATTTTTCCTGTTTATTTTTTGATAGAGGGGGTATCATTTTTTCGGGACAGAATGGGAGATCTTTATGAGATTCGTGTATATCTAGGGGGTAGTCTAAATCAACTTCATAAAAATATCCCACATCTGAGTTGTCAGGAATCAAGGATGGGTCTGTTGGATATTCGTCTGTCCATTCAAAATTGTCATACGGTAGATAGTTCTGCATGGCAGCTCCGTATAAGTTCACGACATCGAAATACATCAAATAGGACTCTGGTTCGTTGGGATTATATTGTTCTCCCATATACTCATTATTAGCCTTTCCGTACCGGTTACAACATTGAGATATACCCCCTCGCAACCCTTTCTCGATAAACATGACTTGGTTGATATCCTTCAACAATTTTAATTTTTGGGTTGTATATTTCAACATTGCATCCCATGTGTAACCAGGTAGGGAATAATAATGAGCAGGATCGAGTGAATAGGTGTTCATACAATCCTGTCTGAAGTTTTCAAAAACGTCTGCTAGTAGCAAAACATCAGTTTTGAGGTAAAGATCACTGTATTCACGCATATTCCTCAAGTTAAAAGAGTCCCATACTTTCAAAGCATGTTTATAGTCTTCGTCTGAAATGTTTGTGTCAGTCAGTTGATTGTAGAATTGTTCTTTTGATGGAAGTGCTGTGTCGTCAAGTCTGTCCCATGAATTCATGTAGTCATACGGAAAAACCCCTTTTCTGTTCAATAACTGAAACTGTTCGTCATCTTGATAATGCTTCCTAACAATTTTTTTCTGTTCAGGTTTCAAAAAAGAAGCTAATTTCTCTATACTTGTTGATATAAATCTAAATGAGTCTATAAATCTGAAGGAAATGAATGAATCTGCTAGATGTTTCGTAAAACCTATGTATCGATCTTTATTGATCGGTAGAACATCAACTCTACCATCGATATCTGACACAAGATTTTTTATTATGAAGTGTGAATCATATCCACTGAGGTTATGTAGGACCACAGCTACAGTCTGTCTGTTTTTGTAATTCAAATTACAGTCTTGATGTGCGGGACCCCGATAACGCCCTGTGAAATGACAGTGATCTTTAACTCTGATATCTGTAGGATTAAATGGCTTTTCACAGATATGACACTTTTCAGACTTGTAAAATGAACTCCATTCTTCTTTCGAAAGTTTATTGATAGGGACGTTATGAAGAAAACAGGGTTCCATATCTTCAGCCAGTTGAGAAAGCTCTTTCATGAACCAAGACTGACAATCTTGCCCTGTATATGACTTATAATAGGAGATTGAGTCATCGAAACTACAATGTAGATAATAAGCTATACTGTAAGGAATGTGTTTTTGATAAATCCCAGTTTTTTCAGATATTTTCTCCTCTGATTCAACCAAAAGACATTCAATATCAGCGTAAACTATAAATGGGGCCTTTTCCTTATTCAAAAAATTTTTGAACTCTATAAAATCAACTCCCTCCGGAGGACATGATACTTTACAGACCGTCACAATAATTTTTATGATTTTCTAATGAATTTTCAGTTGCAAAATGATTGAGACATATATCACAAAAATAATGTCTATGAGTCATTCTAGAATTTTGAGATCTAAGTAGACGTGACATGCTTTTAATCCAAGTAAAATGATAAACTGTTTTTTCTTCAAAATTGTCAGTTTGCATCATGAAATCGCTATAATTTTTTTCAGTTTTTACCATTAATAAATGTATACGCTCCTTATCTTCATTTTTGCTTAAAAATATCGGAACCACTATTTTCTTCTCAATCGCGTACAAGTTAATTGCTAAATCGTTGAGTTTTTCAAACTTAGGAATTTGGTCTAGAGTTATTGGGAAAGATATACCCTCATATTTCAAAATAGAGCTAGGTGGTGGGTATGAAGAAGTCCTATCAATATTCTTCTTAGCAGGTCTTAAACATGACATGACTGCCCAAAGGAAACAATGGGAGTCATTATTCTTAACATTCACGACAGCTTTTTTATTTTGAATGAACATGGGTAGCTCTACATATATAGAATTACCTATTGTTATCGGTATTCATTTATATTGATTTTTAGGTTAAGAATTTGTAAAAGAGCCCACCCACTGTCAAACTCATCCATTTTCCTAACAATGACAGCTCGAAATTCAGTATTATACAATTCTTTCAAGTCATCGGAGAGATCAACAACAGAACTTTCAGTAGCAAAGGTTTTAATACTTTCCTCTCTAGTATCTGGTTTGATATAATTACAGCTTAAAATTAAATTAACTTTTAAAATTGAATTTTGAAGAGCAGATTTTATTTTATTATTAAAAATTATGAAAGTTCTACTGAGGAACTCTTCGGGATCTTTGATTGAATTATTAATAATCACTCCTGTTCGCATTCTATTCTTGAAAGCCGAATCTACATCCCTCCAAATTAAACGTTTCGAATGACCCCCCAAACCAGAACCCTTTTTGAGAATAAATTGACGTATATGCTTAATATTTTCACGATAAGTCTTGAGAATTGATAAATTGGTCTCGAGTTTGTGGAAGCTTGTTATAGAATGAGGAAAATTCTTACCTCTTGTATATCTAGTAATTCCCAATATTATTTTATTTATATGATTCAGCCATCTACCAACTTCTTCCACAGTTCTAATTAATTTTAAACTTGCTCCAAAAGTTTTGACAGCATCATCAGAAATCTTCATTAAACTCATGGTTGACTAGGTGTTGCTACAAAACAAAAAATATCACTTAACTTTTGTTCTAATATGTACACAGAAAAATAAATTCCTTACCTTCGGTATAAAATATTAACAATTGAAGGAATAATTTAACAAGTATCTAACACTTAATTATCGCTATGTGTGTCACGAGTTGGAAACTATCGTAAGACTGAACCTTCAGAGAAATAGTTCAAGTATTTATAAAGAGAATTTGCTTACTCAACGTTCATATTAGTATAGGGATGTACACCTAATATAATTATTCATGAAAAAAGACGTAATAACTATACATATATCTAACATTTGAAATTTCATTCGTTTTGTACATCCCTGAACTAATATGAATGTTGAGTCAGCAAATTCTCATTCCTCCGTTCGATCAAGTTCTACACGTGTCGGTTATCTTTCGATGACCTTCAGACAATTTCAAGTATTTATGATTATTCTAATGAGAATTTGCTGATGTGTTATTTTATGCGATATATCGACTTCAATTCATATAGTTCATTCTTTTTTCTATTGAACGCGATTATATTTTATATATCAAAATGGAAATGAATTTTTAAGAAAATAACTATTTTTTTTAATAACTATGTATGTAATCTGATATCCAAATCTACGAAGACGGCCTCCTATATACCACGAATTTCAGTTCCCCTACGGTCCTATATATCATATAATCTACTGAACACACATGAAGACTCCTGGGGGGCCCCTTGAAGAATCCTGAGGCCTCCGGTGCCCCCAGGAAGACACCCGAGGGACCCCATTCCTATATATATATCATATAATTTCAATCTCCTGAACCCACATGAAGACTCCTGGGGGCCCACATGAAGATTCCTGGAGCCCCGGTGCCCCATGAAGAATTACTCATAAAAAATTTCAGTTCTTTGGGTCCACATACGTATTCTCATACCTATATTTACAGTTAGTAGCGCATGCGCAGAAATGACATTTCGGACTAAGCTTAATACCCGATATCATCAGCAGCATAGAATGTGCAATAAATAACGTCGGTAACACCAAAAAAGACGAAGTTAGAGCGAAATGTAATAATATAATCACAAATTTTGAAAACAAAATTAGAAAGAACAAGAAAGACAAACATAAAGAAATTCTATTGAATAAAACGTAATAACGTAATAAAGACTTTAAAATATTGATACCAGATAAATCAAATAAAACTGTCCTAATGAACTCAAATGAATATGACACGAAAATTAAAGAAATTGTAAATGACAAGTCTACATATAAAGAACTTAATAACGACCCGACCAACGTATCTCAGAAACAGAACAACAACATGATCAAAGATTGGGAGAACAAATTTTATATCTCGCCAAAAGTTGCAAAAGACCTGAAAATAAACAACGCATACCCACCAAGAATTCACGGTCTACCAAAACTGCACAAACCTGGAATACCACTGAGACCTATAGTATCTTGTGTTCAAACCCCGTTTGAGAAACTATCAAAATTCTTAAAAGGTATCCTACAAAACATTGTAAATCAAAATGACTATCATATAAAAGATTCTATGATAAAGAAAAAATTAAACATGCTAGTATACCTGAAAATCACATCATCCTTTCCCTCGACGTAGTCTCTATGTACACAAATATACCTATCCATTTAGTGGGAGGAATAATAACAAAAAATGAGAATGCATTAAAAAATACACTGACATCCCTATTACAGAGTTCCTAAAGGCAACGGAACTCGTACTTAATTCCACTTACTTTGTTTACGAAAATAAATATTATAAACAAATTGATGGATGTGCCATGGGATCATCGTTTTCCAGTGTAGCTGCTCAATTAGTCCTAGAAGATCTCGAATATACAGTTATAAAGGATTTGAATTTTGAACCAACATTCTTTTATAGATATGTTGACGATTGTATCACAACAGCACCAAATGATAAATGCGATTACATCCTTAAAAAGTTTAATTCCTATCATAAAAAAATTCGATTTACTCTTGAAGTGGAAAATGGAAGCAGAATTGATTTCCTTGACCTAACACTTCATCACGAAAGGAACACAATAAGATCAAGCTGGTACACAAAAGCAACATGGTCAGCCAGATACCTAAATTTCGTATCCCAACACCCCATATCACAAAAAAGACTGTTATTATAGGACTCGTAGATCGTGCAATTAAATTGTCGGACCCCGAATACAGAGAACTTGCAATTAATAAAGCAAAACAAGCATTACAAAAAAACAATTATCCCATATATTTGTTGGATAGTATTTTCAAAAAATGTGTACATAAATTTTACAACACCAATTCAAGCAATAATGAAAAGAAGGAAATAAAAACTTATGTTTCCCTTCCATATGTACCAAGACTGTCTGAAAGTTTCTACAATACCTTGAAGAGATATGATATTAGAGTTTGTCACAGAGGACACAATCTAAGTAAGAAACTATTCAGTCAACTTAAGACGAATATACCAACAGAAAAGAGAAGCCATGTAATCTACGAAATAACTTGCTCTAATTGCGATAAAGTTTATGTAGGTCTAACTAGCCAATATGTAAAGTCCCGACTCAACAGCCACAAATATGATAGAAGGAATGAAACGGAATTAACTAACCATATAATCGAGTATCAACATCAATTCAATTACGAGGAAACAAGAATTCTTAGAAGCCAACGAAATACCAAAAAACGTGAAATTATGGAAATGATTGAAATTCAAAAGAAAGGTGAAAATACTGTTAACGCCAAAGCTGATACAAATCTCATGAGAAAATTCTACACAAACATTTTACCATAACAAAAGAAATAATTCCTATAACCAGCTCACATGTTATATACCGACTATCCATTTCAGTTGTTTTACAGAAAATAATCAGGTGTTCAAGATCGCTCGATAAATATATGATTTCACTGCACATTATATTTTTCAGTTTAATTCGAACGTATACTGTCCCACCGTCTTTCAACAATGTTTTCGTTTTATATCTAATACATGTAATTTTAAATGAATTTGCCACTCTTGTGTACGAAACAAAGGTAGTTTGTTTTATTTTTGTTTTTGTTTTTTGTCGACTCAATTAGCTGTATTGTACTATGTTAATTTAAATTCCAGCTATGGATGACAACAAAAAAATTTTCTGATGAAGGCAACAGTGATTGCTGAGACGTTAAACATTTCTTAATGTGGATGTAAATATAGATATACCATCAGTTGTAAATAGACTTAATTACCAAAGAAAACAAATCAAGAAGAAAATATATGTAAAAGGTTTAAGAAATCAAGGAAAAATCCGAAACCAAATATATATATATATATATATATATATATATATATATATATATATATTAATATATATATATATATATATAAAATAAAATATATATATATATATATATGTATATTTAATTGTTTACTGGCAAATAAATGAAACATTTTATTTCAGGAACAATATCTTCCAAGTATTTTGCTAGATGAACTGGCAGATCGCATGAGGAAGGAATCAGAAGACACCTATCTAGACATTGGCAATACCAACATTTTAGAACCACGTTCTCTAGAAGAAGAACAGTACGATCCTTCAGAATATGATTTAGGGGATGCCCTGTATCATCCTAGTATTAGGGATCAGGAGTACTTGAGACATAGCAGCCTTTTAGGCTCTACGTATGCCAAAGATGGTTCTACTGAGGATGTTTATCAACATCCTCCTAAACACACAAATCAAATACCCTTGTCGAATAAAGCTAAAACAAAGAATAATTTACCGGCCTACTGCAATCCACCAAATCCATGTCCAGTGGGATATGAAGGTCAGTTTGCATCCTTGATAATAATTGAATTGAATGCCTGTGATTATTTCAATAATATGGATTTTTGGGAGGATTCAAAGATACTTCAAAAATATAATCAGAATTGTAAATGAAGCTGTTGGCGAATGTGGTGGGACGTGAGTGTTCAAGTCTATGTAATTCCTAAAAATATTAGAACAATGGTTTATAAAACCACTTTACACATTTATTAAATAAAATACGCATGACGCACGTTTCGGTGAAACTTCACCTTCTTCAGATGCTGAATGCCAACTAGATATATTTCTCCGTTATGTCGAATACAAGAAATAAATAGATGAAAAATTATGTAGGAAGGGTAAATAGAAGGATGGTTACAAATAATTAGTGAAATAGGAAAGACCCATTCTAAACTCCTAGTCAGGTAGTTCGGTAATTTTGAAAATATTCAGAAGGAGGCTTGTAGTATGATCAATTTGGTAGTTCAATAGATACCTTAATGTTTGTATTTATTTATCTGTATGATTCCAGAACAATAAGTTTAATTCCTTTACTTTCAGCATTCAATATTTTTAAGTCGAAATTGAATAAGTGATTTTCTTGGATTGAATGGTTTGCGTAATGTGAATACGACTTTTGATTAACAAAGCTACGTTCGAGTCTACATACTGGTCTGAAAGTTCTAATTTATTGTTTTTGTGAACTTTGTGATTTTATATTTTTTATATGATTTCCTAAGTTATTTAAGGTACTCGGAGCAATATTGATGTTGTGGTTCGATAAAAGTGATTTCAGTTTTTTACTTGAATTTACAATGATAGTGAGGCTTTTATTTAACGAAAGAGGAAATTTCTTTTGTGACCCATCGTTTTAATATGTTCATTAATTTACATTATGTATCGGACTATTTAATCCAGAATTCCTAAAAAGGATTTTATAAAGAAGAAATGTGTGTGTGATTGATTTTCTGTATTTGATGTCATCTTCACTGCGAAACAGGATATCATAAAAGATTCGTTGAAATATCACCGAATATTTTTTTTTCTACTAGACCCTAAGTTGAGTCGTGTAATTGTTTAAGAGAGATGATATTGAGTATTCTAATGAAAATTTTTAGTTATAGTTTAGTAGTAATAAAAGCTACAATATTTATTGTTATAGTGTGAATACGGTTCTTCAGATGTATTGGACACGTAACGTTTAACAATTAATCGATGCCTCATTGAAGTTAAAATATATGAATCAGTCGACTTTTAGCTACAGATTTCGAAGGAACTGTGAAAAATCAAACTCGAATATATAAACTTCATGATAATTCTTGAGGCTGTAGAAATTAAAATATAACTTGTGATATGCATATTTGGTATTTCAGAAGTGACCTTCACTTTTCGGAACTCATATCATAGCTGCGAAATGTGAAAATCACAACAAATTTGTTTTTTTTTAACTGTTAGAGGCTCAGGGAAGTCTGAGGTACCAACGGCAGACAAGGTGAAAAATTAATCGTCTGTAAATGTAACCCTGAGTAATTCGCTTTCTTTAAGCATATAATTGAGAGTATGGAATATTCTACGTTCTGTTTATCTGAATACGCCGTGTCACCATGTCCATGTCGCCTAAAACACTGCTGTAAATAATTAAAAAAGCAAATATATGTGAATGAGTTTCACATATGAGCATTACATTCAAAAGGTTCCATGAAATAAATTAACTCCACCTTTTCGTGCACTGTAGTCCAGTAGATAACTACACTATTATAAGTTCGTAATCTCTAATTTGGTCTAAACTGTATTATTTTGTGGATCTAGGACGAACTTTTTCAAAATCACTACTGATAAATTTGTTTGTGTACCCATTTCCAATAAGTCTCATTTTTTGAAAATTGAGTGTTGCATGAAAATATAAATTTTTATATTTCAAGTTATATACATATATATATATATATATATATATATATATATATATATATATATATATATATATATATATATATATATAGAGCTGTGACGAGCACTGAAGAATAGTGCTTCGAGCACTAAGCACTAAGCACTTGAAAAAAAAGGCTCCCGGTCTTGAGCACTAAGCACCTATTTTTACAAAAGGGTTGCGCTTACTAAGCACTTTGTGAAAGTAATTTGACATTTCGAGCACTAAGCCATAAGTACTTTTTTAGGAATTGTTGAAATTGAGGTTATTTTAATCGGTGAAGAAATTGTAAGCTGACATATGTGTATGAGCTTATTGACAGGTGAGAAGAGATGCACAGGATGTTACAAATTCGATGCTCACTATGAGCTGGTACAGAACTATACATGGTGTTTCATTGGTAAATGAACATACCTACGACAACCTGAGGTAGAGCTATCCTAGGCGAGTCCAAAAAATCGATATATGATAGGTCTAATCAATTCCATAACCGAGTTTATGCACCAAAAATTTCAATTCCTCATAACTTTTGAACCAATCAGCAGTCGGTTGATATTTGGAACGTATGATTCACTTCCACAGGTCGACCGATTTATATTTAAATTTTCAGAAAATTCCAGGTCCGTATTTGAAAATTATGGGACTTCTTCCAAGCGGAGATTCATGTATATTGAAATTTTGGGATTTGATTGAGATATTTGAAAAGAGCAGAAAATTTTCAATGAGGTCCAGTAGATTTCATTGTCCCACACGTCATTTTGCTCGAAGAGAGGTTCAGGGAAAGATCCAGTTGAATGTTGGAATTCCACTAAATTCTCAGAAAAATTGTACATTGTACGGAGGGGGACTTACGTCCCTCGGGATTGAAATCTGTTGCCCTCTGTAGTTAACATCCTTAAAACTCCCTTGATACATAAATAACTATAAGCATAGGCATTCTCATACGCCATTTTTGATCAATTTCATAAAGATCATAGATACATTTAAATTCAAATAATACAGAAACAAGATATGCTTCTGTAATCTGTGACCTACGAACATTGATATTAGCTAAATGACGCAGATTTTATCGAAAATAGGATAAAAGAGGACCTGTGTAGAATCTTAGTATTCGTATTCAATCACCTAAGTGATGATTAATATATCAAATAGAAGAAACCCTTATGGAAAGAACAGAGTATTGAATGATTCAATATCTTATATTAAAAATCCCATGCTTATTATAAATATTTCATCAGAATATAGGTACTGAAAAAAACTATGCGATTTAGATAGTTGAGATCCATGCCCATAAAAAATTCCAAAATTTTCATTCAATGTATTGACTACATACAAGTAACATATAAGTAATGGTGTACAACTCTTCAAAATGAAAAAAAATTCAAATTTCTTCATTAGCTTTTCGAAGTTCCTGTCACTCAGAGCATGACGTCTTGGTGCATTTACTATAGACGCAAATGAAAATAGTCTTTCAACAGGAGCACTTAATGGAAGAGGGGTGTTGTATTTATTCGTGTTACGACAAGTTTGGCTCAGCGCTCAGCGCTTAGTGCTTAGTAATCCGCAGAAGTGCTTGGGAGCACTTCAGTGCTCGGGAGCACTATTGGGATTACTAAGCACAAACCTTTTTTTTGAAGGACTTCAATTACTAAACACTAAGCACTGCTTTTGAAAAGGACTCGGAAGCACAGTGCTCGGGAGCACAAAAGGGCTCCGAGTGCTTTCGCGAGCACAAAGCACAATGCTTTGGCACAGCTCTATATATATATATATATATATATATATATATATAAATATATATATAATATATATATATATATATATATATATATATATATATATATATATATATATATATATATATATATATATATATATATATATATATATATATATATATATATATATATATATATATATATATATATATATATATATATATATATATATATATATATATATATATATATATATATATATCTACCTGTATATGTTTAAGTTTGTGTACGTGACATTACTGCATTGTCATGAGAAACAATTTGATTTTGACACGAACTTTCAATTTGAAGTTTGTGAATTGTTAAATTCTTGAAATATTAATTAATTGAGAAGCTTATTGAAGAATATAGTGAAGCATAGGCATTTAATTGTCGATTCACTGTTTTCAGGTTTGTTAGTTTCTTTGAATTTGTTGGAACTTGTGAATAATAAAAGAACACTGATTTCAGGTGAATCAATTTGTGTTTTTGCTTCAAAAACTTAATTTTTAATCTTATAAATCGACAATTTGGGTACATGCGACAAACAAATGGCAAAGCTGAGATTCCATTTTGAATTAGTAGCTGCAGAGAATGAGAAATCAAATGTCATAAGACTGAGTTCCATAACTGATGAAGATGAAAAGATATACCAAATTCCAAGCGACTTACAAACATTCTGAATTAGCTACCAGAATTTAAGAGAGTCGTAAAAACACTTCAAAGAAGAGGACAGAGAAGGAATGTTTATTTCAACTTGAGTGAGGATATGTTGAAATTATAAAAAGATGAGGCTGGTAATATGACAATTGGAGAATACCTTCTTGAAGAAGTTCAAAACATGGATGAACAATGCATACACAATAAACAAACTGATGAGAACCTTATAAAAATTTTGGAAAAGTTGTCTGTACAAGAAGAATATCCTAATAAAATAAAGAAAAATCTGGGCCATGTTGCTAGTAATTTTGTTTTAGACAAATTTAATGGAAGAAGGGTAAATATTAATCAGTGGCTAGATACTTATGAAACTGAATGTAAGAGATCGGAAATCACAGAAGACTCAGAAAAAAATTGAGATGTTGAGGTTTTTCTTGGACGATGCGGGCAAAGATTGGTACAACTCTATGTTAATGAAAAATACATTAAACTCTGAATGGGAAGTTTGGAAAAATCATTTGTCAGGAACTTTCGTAGATAAGGGATGGAATTCAGTAGTTTACGCAATAAATTTTAAATATTTGAATGGCTCTTTGCTATTATGCATAAAAAAAAGAGCGATTATTACTTGAAACAAATGAAAATATAGACAATATAATATTAATGAACTTGATTGCGGCTGGATTACCAATATATGTGAGAGAGAAAATAGATAGACAAAATTTGAAAAATTCTGAAGATTTATTCAATGGGTTAAGAAAATATAGTCTTTATAGTGCAGGGTCATGAAAATATAGTAGAAAATAAGAAGTATAACAGTAATAGGAATGTTGACCCTATAAATAAGAGCACAAAATATGAATCGCAAGTGAAAAATTGTTATCAACCTTGCAGAATTTGTGAGAATAAAGGTAAAAATAATAGATACCATCCTCAAAGTCTCTGCTGGTACAGAGAAGAAATGAACAAGATCGAAAAAAAACAGTGAATACAGGTGCTATACTAGAAGTAGAAGTGGATAGTCATGATCCAAAAGACTCGAATTCCCCCCACTAATTGCAGTTGAAGTACTACTAAACGATGTACTGGAAGCTGAAGGTATGAATTCAAAATTAGTACAGGTAAAGAATACTAAAAAAGACAATTTTCATAACACAATAAAAACAATTAGTGGAAGGGGTAAAACTGAAGGATTAATTAAATTGAAAGCGAAAATTCTGGGAAAAGAAGATAATATTAATGCATTTATATTCGACAATGAGAATTTTGGATATGATATGATAATTGGATTAGATACCATACAGAAATTTGGGTTAACCCATGATCGGAATTTAAATTTCCAGCTACATAAAGAAGATAAGCAAAATAATAAAAATAAGGCTGAAGAAGTAATTAGTCAAATTGAAGAGAATAATGATTATAGTGAAAAAGAGCACAAACAAGACATAGATAATATTTTGGACGAATTGGAAGTAAATTTCAATGAGGGAATAGAAACAGACAGATTTACAGCAGATATTGAACACTTCAATTAAAACCAGAAAAAACAAATGAATGAGTTATTGGAAAATTACAGACAAATTTTTCCGAAAGATAAGTTTGATGTTGGTAAAGTGAAAAATTATGAAGTATTCATTGATTTGCAAATAGAAAAGTATTGTCATAAACGACCATATAGATGCACAATAGATGATAAAATTGAGATAGAAAAACAAGTATCAGAATTATTGAAGCATGGTTTGATTGAGGAATCTTACAGTGCTTTCGCGGCACCAGTTACGTTAGCATTTAGAAGAGATGAAGGAAAAAGGAGCCGATTATGTATAGACTTTAGAGATTTGAACAAAATAATTGTTCCTCAATCTCAATCATCTCCTTCAATAGAAGATTTAATGGTGAAAACAATTGATTGCAAATTTTTCACGACACTAGATGTTAATTCAGCTTTCTGGTCTATTCCATTAAGGTTACGAGACAGGTCCAAAACAGGATTTGTAACACAAGAGGGTCACTAGCAATGGACTTGTTTACTGTTTGGATTGAAAATAGCTCCAGGTATTTTCCAACGTATCTTGGGAAACATAATGTGAATATACAAATTAACAGAATTTGCTGTTAACTACATTGACGACATAATGATTTCTTCAAAGACATTCGACGAACATATAGGACATCTAGAACTACTAATGGAAGCCATTCAAAATGAGGGATTCCGACTAAAATTCACGAAATGTAAGTTTGCAGCTAGTTCGGTTAAATATTTAGGACATGTGATAAAAGATAATACTATAACACCTCTCAAAGACAATTTAAAATCTATAAGAGATTTCCCAACTCCAAGTAACAGAAACCAAATAAGACAATTTTTAGGAAAAATAAATTTTCATCATAAATACATTCCCAATGTTACAATAGTACTAGATCCTTTACATAATTTACTTATAAAATAAACAAAATTTGATTGGACAGCTAAATGTCAAGATACTTTCGAAAAAATTAAAAATTACTTACGCTCGGAACCAGTTCTAGCGATATTCAACCCTAAAGCACCAATATATATTTACACTGATGCCAGTATTAAAGGTCTAGGAGCTGTCTTGAAACGAACACAATCGAATGGAGAACAAAAAACCAGTAGCTTATTTCTTAAAAAAATTGAGTAAGGCACAGAAGTAGAAAAAGGCAGTGTTTTTAGAATGTCTAGCCATCAAAGAAAGTTTAAAATTTTGGCAACACTGGTTAATGGGTAATTATTTTAATGAACAGATTATAAACCATTGTAAAATTTAAACGTGAAGAACAGAACGGATGATGAATTAGGTGACATGACACATTACCTATCACAATACAATTTTAAGATAATGTATAAATCAGGAAGAGAGAATGCAGAAGCAGACTGTCTGAGCAGAAATCCTGTTTATGAATATTATGAAAATAATGAAGATAATTCAAAAACAGTAAACTTAATTACTTTGCAGGATATAAAAACAGATCAAGAACAAAATCAACTAATCAAAGCAAATGAAAAAGATTTTATAATGAAATATGACATTTAACATAAAAAAAATAGAGGTAAAAATAAAAGAATAATACTGAGTGAAGACTTTAGTAAAATATTGATCAAGAAATCCCACGAAAATTATTGTCATATAGGAATAAATCAAACAGAAACAAAAATACGACCATTTTATACAGCACCTAACCTTTCGAAGAATATTAAAATGATTTGCAAGAATTGCGAAATATGTATAAAAAATAAAACAAGACTCAACAGAAGATATGGATTAATGTCTCATCTAGGACCAGCTAAAAGACCTTTTCAAATAATGTCATTAGATACAGTTGCTGGATTCGGCGGACAAAGATCAACTAAGAAATATATGCATTTATTGGTAGACCATTTCACGAGATTTGCATATATTCTATGTTCAAAGAGTCAGAATGCTAAAGACTTCATTAAATTGATGGAAAAAGTGACTAAAGGGAATAAAATTGAAACATTGCTATCTGATCAATATTCTGCTTTAAACTCTATAGAATTCAAAAACTATTTGGAAGAAAATGATATAAAATTAATTTTTACTGCAGTAGATGCTGCTTTCTCAAATGGCTTAAACGAAAGATTAAACCAAACTTTAGTAAATAAGATACGATGTAGATTGAATGAAAGAGAAAATAAATTGGCCTGGGCTGGAATTGCAGAAGAGTGCACAAACAAATATAATGAAACAAACCACACAGTGACAGGTTTTTCTCCTAAATACTTATTGAACGGAGATTCTACAGATTTATTGCCATCTGAACTAAAAAAGATAGGGAAATAGCACTACTCAGGACGAAGAAAATGCATCAGAATAACAAAGCTCGATTCGATAAACACAGAATCAATTATGATTTTGAGGAAGGAGAAATGGTTTATGTGACGAACGAAAATAGATTGAATAGAAGCAAAATGGATGAAATCAGGATAGGTCCGTTTGAGATAGAATATAAAATATCGGACTCAGTGTATAAGATCAAAGCAAGACATGGAAGTCGATCAATGGGTCTGTACCACGTCACAAAGCTTATTCCTGTATCATTTGATGATTGTTGCTTAGTGTGATGAAATAAGCATTTTAAAGGGTGAAGATGTAAGTTTGTGTACGTGGCATTACTGGATAGTCATGAGAAACAATTTGATTGATTGAACTTTCAATTTGAAGTTTGTGAATTGTTAAATATTGATTAATTGAAAAGCTTATTGAAGAAGATAGTCAAGCATAGGCATTCAATTGTCGATTTACTGTTTTCAGGTTTGTTAATTTCTTTGAATTTGTTGGAACTTGTGAATAATAAAAGAACACTGTTTTCATGTGAAAAAATTTGTGTTTTTGCTTCAAGAAACTTGATTTATAATCTTATATATATATATATATATATATATATATATATATATATATATATATGTATATATGTATATATATATATATATATATATATATATATATATATATATATATATATATATATATATATATATATATATATATATATATATGTTACAGTCAATATATGAAATTGGGCATTATATAAACTGTCTAGCCGGTATATATAATGCCTGAAGTGCTCCGCTATATATGAAATAAAGCACAAATTATACTACTAGACTAGACATTATATAAAACGCGCGTAAAGAGTTAGTCAGTTTATTTTGTTTATTGTTTTCAACCGCCAGGTGATTTTATAGTTGTAGTTATTATCATTAAACGTTTACTAACAATGGAAGAAGACGAAATTAAAAGGTAAAATTACATTATTTATCAATATATAAGTGATTTATTTAACACATTCATATGAAAATTCGTATTATTTAGGTATTCTTTCAAACATAACCTCTAAATTAAAATTCAAAACTGAGCTATACAGGGCAGCATTCAATATATTTAAATATTAAAATATAACAATGATAATGGTTTTTCATATTTTATCAAAAATTTTATACAAGGAAAAGTAATCTTGGTAAAAATTGTCGAAGCTTAAATCTTGAGAAGTACAATAAATTAATAAGAGAAGTGAAATTTTCTAAGTGATTCTTCACATCCACATGTGGACATAGGTGATACAGTAAGAATCCCGGTTCCAGAGGTGGATAGAGGGCGAGGGGATCCTAGATCTATTTTAGGAATAGTCAAAGAAGTAACCAAAGAGGGCTTCTTCAGATTAGCCACGAAAAACGGCATTCTTTCAAAATTATATTCCAGGGCAGAATTTAGTACCTGCCCAATTAATCTTATGGAATTAAATACTTGCTCCGACAACATACTGACCCTTCGAACTGCGGCAAAATTGGAGTCAATTGGGCATGGGCAAGGTTTTCGAAGATGCCATCGTAAAAGCAACAAATGTGCATCGAATAAATGCTTATGTAAAAAAATGAAGTTTTATGCACTTCAAAATGCCACAGTAGCCTTGCCATAACAAATAATTTTTAATGTTTTTTAAATATTTTGATGTTTTTTGTTTTTTTTAAGGTTTTTATGTTTTTTAATAGAGTTTTTAATGAACATCGAAATAATTATTTTATTTTCCATAATTTGATAATATTTTTGTATAGTTCAAAATTCTATTACGGTCCTGTTTGTAGATGTAAATATTGAATTGTTTCACAAACTGCCTAAAATTAAGTACGCAATATAATACGGCCGACGCTGTTTATATAATGACTAGTCGATTTATGTAAGAAATATATTTTATATAAACGGTCTGATATAGGCAGTCTGTATATAAACGGTCTGCGCGGTATATATACGGCGTCTTTTCACAAATTGACTGTAACATATATATATATATATATATATATATATATATATATATATATATATAAATATATATATGTAGGTATATATATATATATATATATATATATATATATATATATATATATATATATATATATATATATATATATATATATATATATATATATATATATATATATATATATATATATATATATATATATATATATATATATATATATATATATATATATATATATATACAGGGTTGTGATTTAATAACAAATACATTCAATAAAACGACAGGAATTTTTTTTCGGTATAATCCTCGGGCACGTCGATTTCTATTTTCAATTGAAATGTTTTTCACTGATATGACAATATATAGGGTTTAACATAAGTTTTGGATTGATTGGGCCGATACTTGGTGTAAATTAATAAACATACTAAAACAGTGGTTAATAATAACAATTTACAATCGCAAACTGTTTGCCGTTAGCATCTAAAGAGGATGAAGTTCCACCGAAACGAACGTCATGCGTTATTTCTTTTGATAAATGTGTAAATTGTTATTATTAACCATTGTTTTAGTATGTTTAACATAAGTGAGATACCACGTTGACGTCACTTCTGTTAAATGGAACCCCCTGCATATTATGGTAAATTTGAATTCTACAGATAATCCTAAACAACTTTTTCATGAGGCAATGTATACTTTAAATGAACCGTTTCCGAAATATTTACGTTCAAATATTATAATAACACTTTATTGCAACATAAATTGATTCCTGAATCATATTGCAAAAGCTCGAAAATTATTTTAACAAATGCTGGAAGTGGCCGTTACTGACAGCTCTGCAATACCCCAGCCGATCAATACATTCCTGTTGTATATTTTCATCGGTCTATAGCAAAATATTCCTGATTACTTTACTAATGCGCTCTCTGAGAATATCAAGCATGCGTGGCTTATCTTTATACAATTCATTTTTAACATAACCCCAAAGAAAGTAGTCCAGTGGATTAAGGTCGGGTGACCTAGGTGGCCACTCTATTGACGGCCTATCCATGGTTTGGGAAAACATGATCTAGGAATCTTCTAACAATCGCAGCATAGTGGGGTGAAGCTCCGTCCTGTTGAAACCATAACGCTTGGTTTGGCATGTCTGGATTATTTTCATCCGGATATAGTGTCGCTAGTGCTGGAATCAAATCGGCTACTAAGAAGTCATTATAACGTTCTCCCGTCAATTATCTCTCAAAGAAGTATGGTCCTATTAATCTGTTACCTATATTCACCATTTCATAATTCTGATAATGACTTTCTCTAAACCAGTGTGGATTTTTTGGCACCCAGTATCTAAAATTATCCCTATTTACTGTCTGAAGCATCTTCAGGTAGCTCTTGAACTAATTGAATTTTATACGGGTGTCACTTTTCCTTCTTTAAAATTTTTGTTACAGTCGACCTATGAATCGTGTTATCTAAAGATACTCGAGTACTTGACAGGTTCGAGTTTTCGTGTAATGAAACCAGGATATTTTGTTTTTAGTCATTAAGAAAATCAGGCTTTCCAGGTTAGCCCAGATCCTCAACAGTGCAAGTCTCTCTCCACTCAGCCTCAATTCGACTGATAGTAGATTGTAGAACAGGTTCTCTGTTCGGATATGTATTGTTGAACATTAATCGAACTTTGTTGTGTGTTCTTGTTTTCTCACCACACATAATTAGTATTTCAATTCTCCGTTGAACACATTGTAAATATTTTCGTTTAAAAATACAGTTTGAACTTTTAAGCAATTTACAACAATTTAAAGCACCCAAGGTCTTATAGAGATGCTTACATATTTGAACGTAAATATTTCGGAAATCATTCATTTGAAGTATATTTTGCCTTAAGAACAAGTTGTGTGGAAATATCTGTAGAATTCAAATTTACCATAATATACAGGCGATTCCATATAAAAAAAGCGACTTCAACGTGGTATCTCACTATGTTGAACCCTTATATTTTCCCATGAGTAAAAAAAAATTTAAATTAAGAAAAAATTGGCCTGTCTTTTGTGTTTGGTGAGGGTTCTGTAATATGGCCGATTCTATAGTGGTATTTACATTGTTGTCAGATTTTTCATTTTTCTGTAAGAGTAATGAAATTTGTTATTTCGAATGGATTACTTTTTATATTTTTGTATTTCCAAAATCCTTGAAAAATACTGAATATCTTTCATATAAATACATTTCCTATACCTAAACTAAACAATTTCTGAGAGACGGAAGCACGTTATTGCCGCCGAATGTAAAAAAATTAGTACTTCAAGTTTACTAGGATTATATAAACTGTTTTATTTCGCATAATCCTAAATATTTTACATTCTCACATAAAACCATCAGGGTGAACAAAAATTGACGAAACAGAAAACAAATCTTTAGATGTTTGTGTTATGTGAGAAACATATTCAATCTTCGGTATTAGACAAATGTCCAGGAAATTTTAGGAAACAAAACGAAGACGGCTACAGTAGGTGCTCAAAATGTTGTCCGTTTAATTCAATGCAACAAGTTATGCGATCTTCAGAACTTCCCCATAAATTCTGCAATATGTCTGACTGCTCAACTCTTATCTCTTATCTCTGCAGTAATTATTTCTTTCAATTCCAGACTATTGGCAGATTTTGTGTCTTCAGATGTTGCAGTTTTCGTAAGCCCTGATCTGGGTAAATTGTTTCACCAATTTACTCACAGTACAACTTGCAATGGGATTTCGGTTAGGATATAAATTATTGAAGATATTACAAGTTTTTTTGTTTATTCCTTTGTCTATCGTCATATCCTACTATCACTAAAATCTCAATTCGTTCTGTCCACTATCGTTTTTCATGAACACCAACAATAATAGAAGATTGAAATGTCAAAGTTGACATTGTTGCAATCATAAGCACCTTAATGCAGCTATTATTTTAACTTGGGTGGCGGTAGCGCATTTTAACGATGTGTCCTTTATTACTCCTGCTATAAGTCCTTTCTTTAGAAATGATTCAAGAAGTAAATGAACTATTAAATAAGAAGGACTATTCGAAAGGACTAATAGCAGGAGTAATGAAGGAAAGAACCCACAAACTATTCAATTCAGAAAAAATAGAAGAAACATAGAGATATACACGATATTTTCCATATACAAACGAATTTGGCGAACACAGATACCTATTGTTTTTATACCCTAGATGTTTTTATTTATATTTTTATTTTATTGTTCATACTAAGGTCAGTTGTTGAACGTGTGATATTTGTGAAGTCGATGTTGTCTATTAAGATATTTTTATATATCTATTTTAGATAATAAAGAAGAGTGTACTGCTCTCGAAACGTTTATTGAACGAGTTATACATTTAACCAACCGAAATCAAACCAAATCTCTATAATATAAAAGACCAGGTAATAAAGTGAAGATGGAAATTTTTAATATATATATATATATATATATATATTATATATATATATATATATATATATATATATATTTATTTATCCTGAAGGACATTACTTTACTGTATAGGACACGTCAAAACACTTATTAAAGAATTAAGTAATTTCTATTGAAAAATATCCTTCCAGAGTATAGAAGCATTTATGCAATAATATTCTGGTAACTTCCTTCTGTAATTTTGATCGACTTAAGGACTTGATCCAGTTAGGCAGGTGATTGAACAGTTTGATCCCTACTTATGTTGGAGACAATTCAAATTTAGAGGTCCTATGAGCCGGAATGCAGATGTTGTAATTATGCCGTGTGTTATAATTGTGAAAACTGGAACTCGTATCTAACTTTGACAATTTGCCGTGAATAAACAGTAGACAATTCAAAATGTAAATACAAGCCAATGATAAAATTATATGTTGGATGAATATCGGTCTGCATGATTCTTGGGGTTTCAAGTTGAAAATGAGACGTTTACATCTTTTCTGTGATGAAAAAATTCTTGCACCAGCTGCCGAATTACCCCATAGAAACAGGTTATAGTTCAAGTAAGCGAACACTAGGGCGTAATAAATAGTTAGCATGCCCTCCAGAGGCAGTAATTGCTTGAGGCGACTAATAGCAAAGGAAGACCAATTTTCTGCTGAGATATTCGACATGACAGTGCCATCGTAAATTTCTCTCAGAAACTTAACGCTGCCAGCCGATTTAAGTTGGCTGCCATTGAAATCGACAACAAAAGGCACATCAAGAATTCCCGAAATTGGAAATTGATTACCTCCGTCTTGCTCAGATTCAACATAAGTGAGTTATGATAACACTAGTCGCAAAGATCTTGGATAAGTATCTCGCATTTGGTCCTCAACTCATCCATGGTCGTCGTTGATACTCCCATTGATGGGTCATCGGCGAAAAGAGTAATCAAGTCGGCACTAATATAATCAGAAAGATCGTTAATGAATAGTAGAAAAATTAACGATGTCAAAACAGAACCCTGAGGTACCCCTATTGGTATTGGTAGGTTTGGATGGTGACCGATGCGCTGCGACCTTATTAGATCTATTGTGCCCCATATTCTTCTGCTTCTCGATGTGTTCTCGTTTCACAGCAGCCCCTCAAGACTCAATACCTTCAGAAATTTGAGGATTTTAAGGGGGTCTATTCGTGGTATTTCTTCTACAGTCAGCTGGTATGATCCCAGTGTGTTCAGTCTTTCATGGTGCACAGCATAGCACTCCATCAGTATATGGTGGGGTGTTTCTGGACGTTCCTTGCAGAATCTGCAGGTGCTGTCCCACTCTAAACCTAGCTTTCTTAGGTGTTCTTTGAGTCTGCAATGCCCCGTAAGAAACCCTGTGATTGTCCTTAGACTAATTTTGCTGAGGTTAATCAGTGTCTTCGATCTTGCTCGGTTGAACTTTCCGAGCAGATCTTTGGCCTGCCTGAGTCCTGGAAGTCTTTGCCAGTATGTTGCTCCCATTGCTTCTTCAGCTTTATTGAGTTTTTCTTGGAAGTAAGATTTTCCAAGTCCGCAGAAAGGCTCTGTCCCGATTAATGACGTTGACGCACCCTTTCGTGACAGGGTATCTGCTTGTTCATTACCTTTCACTCCAACTTGCCCCGGCACCCAGAGAAGGATTACTTTGTTGTTCCTGCCTAGATCATTAAGTTTATCCAGGTAGGTAGAGGTACTCCCATAGATAAGAGATAGTTTCTAGATCTGCAATTTTTAATCTCAACAAATAAATGTAGGTCAGACGAAAAACTAGAGATCCTCCAGAAAAACGCCCCTAAATCCCACACTATACATTTTATTAAAAATTAAGGAAAACTGCAAGCAGTCGAATGCTAGAGACTGATAAAAAAAGTCCTGCAACATACAAACCATTGTCTAAACTGGCATATATAAATTCTAGGAATTGACAAGCGGCCGTTTGTGTAGATTTGCCACTGCGAAATCCGTGTTGGCAGCTAGTTATTATGGAGAACTTATTGAGAAATTTTACCATTCTATTATAAACTATTTTCTCGAATACTTTGGACAGAATGCTAAGAAGAGAAATGGGCGATAATTAGCTATGCCAGTCGATTCGTTCTTTTTGTACACATAAATTAGTTTAGCAGTTTTTAATATCTGAGGCAATTTCCCAGATGTTACAGATTAGTTAAATAAATAGGCTACATGAGACGAGATCAGCGGTGCCAATACTTTCAATATTTTTGTAGAGAGAAAGTCAGGACCAGATCCAGTATTGTTCCTTAAATCATTGATAATTTCTAGAATTTCCTCCGGTTTGACAGGAGAGAAAAAAATGTATTTTCAGATAAATCATGGGTCGTACATGATTCAGATCTGATATCTCCGTAATGATCTTGTAAGCTTAGTGCACTACAGATGAAAAATATTGTCCAAATGCTTCCGATACTTCCGTAAGTTGAATTTCACCAGCAAATCGTCAAGATATAGCTTATGCGGTTCTCGATCAGCCAAATAATATATATTGAGGTCACCAAATACAAGT
>JARQZK010003924.1:0-2500 GCA_030704885.1 Cynegetis impunctata
TATACCAGTTAATTGTTATAATTATCGCAGAACATAGCTAAAAGAACCCATTGAAGAAGATGGATATGAAAATATTTGAATTCAATAGGAGGATTATCTTTGATGAGGAATATTTATATGATCTAAGTATTTGCTTTGTCGGAATTTTGCACTTGGCATCAGAAGAAGGTGAAGTCTCTCCGCTACTTAAGTTATGTGTTATTGTTTTAAATACAGGTAAGTGTAAATTCTTATGCAATCCTTGTTTCCATACACTGAATTAGTTAACAACATTTGAGAGTAATTGAATGACGAAAATATAAATGGAGGAATGGTAATTTAATATTAATTCTGAAGTTTTCTCAAAAAAGTTATGACAATTAACATTCTATCATCAACTACCATGAAAATATAATAAATAATCATGTTCACAGTTTATTTTTCATCATATAAGAAATTTTATGAGTATCAAATGGCCGCTAAATAAATACCTTTATATGAATACAACTGATGCGCACTCCTAAAAACGCTGTTATACAATTTTTGGCATATTTCACTAACCAAGAGTCTGAAGTGTAACTTGGATACGCGTTAAAAATGATATGGACGCCATAATATATAAATTACCTTCACCATTTATTTGAATTTTCTAGTAAGTTTGAAATCAAAAGACGAATAAATTTTAATGCGGAAGAAAAATTAATGTGAAATATGTGGTATATATATGGTAATTTTTTAATGCGCCCTCATTTTATCTCATTTTTCTACAATGTTAAAAACTAATTAAGTATTGAAAAAAAATTATTGATAAATTTTGCCGCCAAATGTATAAAAAACAGTTAGAAAGTAAATATACATCATATTACTGATAATATTTGGCCCATTTATGTTTCATATTTTTTTTTTATCAAAATTTTATTTTTTTTTTTTACAAAATGGCGACAAAATGGAAAGCTTATCTCGTACTTCCAATATGGATGCTAACTAATATGAATATTTTGTGTCGATTGCAATTATTACAGAGCTGATATACTTCATAAGCAACTACTATATACTCAAATGTGCCAACTAAAATTATTCAAGTCCGTGTTGTCATGTTTAGGACAGAGATTTCTCTAGGAGTGATTGACCGGGGTTATTAAAAGCGGAAATTTGCATACAATATTTCCCAGTGACTTTTTCACGAGTCAAAAATATTTCCAATATGGCTCACAATGTACTCGACTGTGGCTAAACTAAAAGGAAGTATTACGATTTTAGCAGTCTATGTATACCTATGTGTATTTATGAGTGTGGATTATATAATATGTATATGTTCTATGGTATGGCCTGAATTATTGGTACTATTTTGGAGATTTGAAGCTATTATGTCCCCTCGGTCGTCAGTCTAATAGCTAGGATGCGAAGTTTACTAGGTACGAAGAATGTCGTCTAAAGCTTATACACAAATGAAATTCACTTTTAAAATGGCGTCAATTAAGGTTTGGTTGTTCTGTAGTGCTTTTTTATGAAACAAAAATGGCATAGATTTAAATCTAATTACTCTGTAATTATTGTATAACAACTATAACATTACTCTCTATAACAACGTTATAGAGGTTTTTTTTATTAAGTTCGTTAGCAGCTTCCATATGCAAAATTTGTTATTCGTAGCAAAATTGTCTCTTAGCAACCCCTTATACAATATTTCTATAAAAAAACTATAATCAACCACTACGGAGCAATTCTATAGGAGCTTCACAGGCGTTGGTATAGTTCTATAATATACTTCTTCACATCGGATTTGGAATCATTTAGTTCTATAAGCACCATTGCTGTAAAATTGTGCTACTATAGACAGTTATCGAGCAATTATTTACACTTATCTTCTGAATGCTCTGTAATTATGTTCTAAGAACGTTCTTGCAATAAACTTAAAGAACAATTTAGCTTACGAAGACAAAATAGTATCATCTGCTCCACTTATACAACAACTTAATGTTCTAGACACAACTATGAAACCTTTACAGAACAGAAAAGTTCTTTTACTCTAAATTTATAGAAGCTTCTTGCTAGCTGGGTAATAAAACGCCTTGAGGCTAATTGAAGGAAATTTTTGAACAGCATAAGCATGATATTTTATATCATGCTTATGCTGGCCAGTCAGTTAAGACATTGAAAATCTGAAATTTAACAATAATTCCAAAAGTTTTTAAACTTTGGTCAAGTGAATGCTACATAGAGAAAGGAACAAATCTCATTTTGCAACCTTTTTCGAAGTCCGGAATATTGTTAAATTGCAATAAACATTGAATGTTGCTGTATGCTTGTGAAAAAAATTCAAAGTTCTGCAAACTTGGAGTCGTGTTAATTATATTATATTTTATCGCGTATCACAAATTTGCGAACCAAATTGAAGGGCACGGATCTTTTTTTTTATTCAAAATTAACGCTTTTCTTTGATAAACTGACCTAAAAAATTACAAAAGTACTGCAAACTTCATAGATACTTCGGAAAAATATACCGAACAATTGTTTAATT
>JARQZK010003924.1:7500-28177 GCA_030704885.1 Cynegetis impunctata
TGCAAAAACATGAAAATGATACATGGAAATTTGTACAATGTGGCTCAAGATACATTTCAGAGACTGAATCTAGATATGCAATGATAGAAATTGAATTATTAGCTATAGTTTGGTCCATTAATAAATGTAAGATTTATTTGAAAGGTTTGGAAAATTTCAAAATTATAACTGATCATAAACCTTTAATAACAATTTTGAATGATTCAACAATATATTCTATAGAGAATCCAAGACTTCAAAGATTGAAAGAAAAACTAATTGGATATAGTTTTTCAGCTGAATGGGTGAAAGGAAAATGTCATTTCATAGCTGATGCTCTTTCACGCCATCCAATCTCAAAACCAAATAATGAAGATTTATTGGCAGAAGATACATCAGAGCATATGAGATCATTTGTTGTACAGCAAATATCTATTGCCGATGATACAGATCCCATGACAAGATCCTCGCATTTACAAGATCCTATCCTCGAAACTATCAAAGATATCGCACGCAGGGATGAAGATTATCAAAGTTTGAAACATTTGATCAGGAGTGGATTTCCAAGAACTAAAAGTGAACTTGAAAATAGTTTCAAACCATATTGGAATATACGAGATGAGTTATCATTTGAAGATGATCTGATCATTAAAGGATCTCAAATTATAATTCCGAAAATGGCTCGTAAAATGATATTGGAACGACTTCACGATTCACATCAAGGAATAGAACGCACCAGACGAAGAGCAAGACAAACAGTTTACTGGCCTGCTATAAATAATGAAATATCTAATATGATTGAGAATTGCGAAAATTGTCAAGTTCTCCGACCTTCTGAAAGGAAAGAACCCTTTATGGGCGAACCCAGTCCAATATTTCCATTTCAAGACGTGTCTACAGACTTGTTTTCATATGCAGGTTATCACTTTATGGTATATGCCGATCGCTTCTCAGGATGGCCAATCGTTTGTCATTATGGCAGAAGAGATCCTGATACAAAGAAAATTATTAATACTTTGAGGACTTTGTTTTCGGACACCGGTATTCCAATTCGATTAAGATCAGATAATGGACCTCAATATAATTCTTATGAATTTAAAAAATTCTTAGATAGATGGAATGTGTCTCACGTAACATCATCTCCATATTATCCTCAGAGCAACGGACATGCAGAAGCCAACGTGAAAGCAACAAAACATTTAGTAATAAAGTGTTTTGAATGCGGAAATTTGAATGAAGAAAAATTCTATGCCGGTTTACTTGAATTGAGAAACACTCCCCGGGAAGATGGACAATCTCCAGCTCAAGTATTGTATGGTCGTCCAATTAGGTCTTTACTTCCAACAAATTTGAAATTTTTTACTAGAGAATGGCAAGAAAAAGCCAATTGTTATGATGAAAAGGCATCTAGGAATACAAATTATAAAATAAATTTGTACAACCGAGGTACCAGGAATCTTCAACCTCTTTCCATTGGTCAAATGGTTCGAATACAGGATCCACTGACAAAGTTATGGGATAAAATTGGCAAAATTATTGAAGTTGGCAAGAATCGTAATTACAGCATAATGAAACCAAGTGGTCGCGTTATCATAAGAAATAGAAAGTTTCTTCATGCAATCAAAGAGAAAAGGAACGATGATGGGAGAGAAGTAGGAAGTACATGAACTAGGGAGGAGATGTTATATTATGTAGTTATATCTAGTGACTATGAATGACAGTTGTCAATCAATAGAGAAATAATAAAGTCTCTCTTATCTTCTGCAACCGTATTTATTATCATAACATGGCGGCAGTCGAGGTATCAACCGAAATCTTAATGTATAGTCCTAGACATAAGTTAAACGAAAGTAGTGCAGAACATGCCCAACGAGTGGAAGAGTTGCAGAAAATTCGAGAGCAGACAAGATTTCGAACACTGTGCGCAAGATTCAAATTTGCGGCAACGACTAAGAATTCAGTTAATCTCTCAAGAAAAATAATATTTATAAGTTAAACAAAAATTTTCAAGAAAAATTGGATATATTAACTGCATTTATGGAAAAAATTGACATTAGAGGAACGTCAAATAGTGTTTCTAATAGGAAAGTTGATCAAACTATTGAGTCCAGTGAAATAGTAAATATTATGGACAAAAATATTGATCAGAATCAAGAACCTACTCGTACAAGGTTATGTCTCTCTTCTGCAGTACCAGGACCTGAAAAACTAGTTGATTCTCTGACATATGCACAATTTAGAGATTGGAGAACAAAATTTGAAAATTACTTAAAGTTCCAAGCTGTGGAAAATGTCCCAGAAAATCAAATGGTAGCATTACTGATGAATTTCTTTTCTCAAGAAGTAATAGATATTGTAAAGTTAATTTTGAAAATTAATATAAATGAAGCAAAATTGCAAGAAATTTTGAATGGTATCGAAAAATACTTCAAAGGTAAAGAAAATAATCGAATTCGAACAAGTCAATTCATGAATCGTAGACAAGAACCAGGTGAGTCATTCATATCATTTTATAGAGAGACAGTGAAACTTTTTCAACTATGCGACCCCTGTACACATTGTTATGAAAATATATATATATATATATATATTAATATATATATATATAAAAATATATATATATATATATATATATATGATATATATAATATATATATATATTATTATATATATATATATTATATATATTATTATATATATATATATATATATAAATATATATATAAGTATATATAATATATATATATATAATATATATAATATATATATATATATATATATATATATATATATATCTGTGTCTCTGTGTGTGTGTGTGTATATATGTATATAATTTTGAGAAGGTATAAATGTGTTCCACTCACTATCAATTTTCATTGTGATGCAGAAAATATCTGAGGTTCAATAAGCAATATAACAAAAAAAAGAGTACTAACAGTTCTGTACAAAATTGTTGAAAAAAAAAATTCCCTATTTCAATAGTTGTATTCAATATATGGTATATAGTATCCTTATTAATACCTATACATTATATCATAATAATATATATATTAAATATTACTATATAATTATTGATAATATATAATATATATATATATATATATATATATATATATATATATATATATATATATTATATATATATATATATATATATATATATATATATTATATATATATATATATATATATATATAATATATATATATATATATATATATAATATATATATATATATATATATATATATATATATATATATATATATATATATATATATATATATATAATATACCGGGTGTAAATGAGTGATGGGCCACCCCCATAACGTTTTAATGGATACTTCGATTTTATTGAAATTTGGGTGGTTCATCTCAGACATAATTTTGAGTTTTTTCACACACAAAATCAATATGGCTGACTTCCGGTTTCACAGAAAACGTTATAAAAATTAAAAATTCAAACTATAGGTATATTTTTACATATTTTAATTCTGAGGCTTCAAATACATTCCATGTGTCAAATTTTTTTTTCATATTTCGTAAACAGGGTCGGTCTCAGGAGCAAAGAGAACTAATGAGAATAAGAATTTCAATAATTACTTCGTTATTTAGAAATTGAGAAAACTAATGTGTGAATCATTTTGAAGGAACTTGAAGGAGCTTTTTGATATACGGGGTGGCCCATGTATGTTTCTATTTAAGAAACTGAGTTTTGGTTCGAATTAGAATTTAATCGTTAACAAACTTCACGAAAATAAATTTTTTGAGAAATTATTACTCTGGAAGATATTTTAAATCAATTATCTATGATTCAGACGACGTCGCAGCCATCTACGTTAAAAAAAACAAAATGAAAAACAAAATTGAAACGGCGCTAGAATTGACATTTGACAGATGGAATGTATGTATTTGAAGCCTCTGAACTAAAATATGTAAAAATATATAGGGTGTTCTATTTAAATTTTTAATTTTTATATCGTTTTCTGTGAGACCGGAAATCAGCCATATCGATTTTGTATGTGGAAAAATTCAAAATTATGTCTGAGATAAACCACCTAAATTTCAAAAAAATCGAAGAATCCATTAAGAAGTTATAGGGGTGGCCCAATCACTCATTTACACCCGGTATATATATATATATATATATATATATATATATATATATATATATATATATATATATATATATATATATATATATATATATATATATATACATACTTTTTGATAATTATTAGCAATAACAGGCTTGGTGAATCTCAAAATAATATTCACCAAGCTAATATTTATCAAAAAAAATTAAAAATAGTTCACAGGCAACAACAATTCAAATAAATAATTAAATATTGCAAGCTGGAAACAGTAATGATTCCAAACTATTTCAAGAATGTGGAACAACAGCACGGTCAACCAGCAGTGATTATTTTGAAAAATGTTTGTTCACTCAACAAGAAGATTACCAATCTGAAGTCGAGAAGAATTTTTTTTATGCGTTGCAAGCATGAAAATCTGTGTCCAACATTCCTTAAGATGAGAGTTTCGAACATTGTTCTAAATTGTAAGATAAATAGTACCCTATTCTTTGACTTTTCAGAATCAAAATAATTTGAACCTATTTCGAACATTACGTGGGTAAAGGTTTCTGTGGTTTCCCTTACCATCTAATAATAACAGATGTGAATGTTAATATTAGACTGAATAGCACGTAATAAATAACAGAGAACGGCCACAGCCAAAAAAATTTGATGAAACATAGTAGTCTTTTTTAACTATTCAAATTTTTTCAAATCAATAAATGTCAAAGAAGTTTCAATATTTCAAAAGTTTTGAAAAAGCCACGAATGTCGTGGCGAAACGTAAACTTTTTAATAAAATCGAGTTTTTTTGAGATTCACTATGCCGGTTATTGCTAATAATTATCAAAAAGTTAAAAATAGTTCACAGGCCACAACAATTCAAATAAATAATTTTATATATAGGTATATATATATATATATATATATATATATATATATATATATATATATATATATATTTATATATATATATATATATATATATATATATATATATATATATATATATATATATATATATATATATATATATATATCTAATATATAAAATTCTCGTTCCACGGTGTTTGCAACTGAACTCCTCCGAAATGGCTCGACCGATTCTCATGAAATTTTGTGTGCATATCGGTTAGGTCTGCGAATCAGACAACATCTATTTTTCAGGCCCGTAAATTTGAGTCCACCCATCAATTTTTTTTCATTTTTCAGAAAAAATCTGAGAAAAGGTCGTTATATATTTTTCATACCCCTATGTGATTAGGGTGGTTTACCCCAAACATTTTCATTAATTTTTTGAACAAAATTTGTTATTTTTATTTTTTCATAGTGCAGCATTTAAAAATTCATACACCCCTCTACGATCAACCCTTATTTTTCCAACGCGATTTTTATTCGTTTCAATTTCATCCACAGATTCCACATATGGTTGCAAGATGAAAATCGAAAATAATAATAGTCGGTCTGAGAATAGGTCATAATATATTTTTGATACCCCTAAGTGATTAGGGTGGTCCGCCCCCAATATTTTTATAAATTTTTTATTTTTATTTTTTTAAATTGTCCTTGTGATTCATAAATTATCCAAGGTTCAATTAGCAATATAACAAAAAAAAAGGCAGTATTAGCAGTTTTGAACAAAATTGTAGAACAAACAGTTTTTCTATTATAATTGTTGTATTCAACTTCTAATAAAATGCGTGCGAATATAGGTATACTATGGAATGGTCTATCATATAATTGGAAGTCGAAAAAATCGTAGACTCTGGTTGATTAATCGCTCAAACTTTAATGGTAGTTATTAATTATTCAATAATATATTGAACTAAACAGCAATTTCTTCTAATTGGACATGATTTGAGCAGATCTAGTTTATATTTCATAAATCACTCTGTCACTCTTTTTTCCTTACAACCTTCTCGACCAAATTTTTAGTAGACTCATTAAAATATTTGTGTTGCTAAGTGCTTTTCATTCGTTTTTAAGTATCTGCCCGCCAATTCCTTCATATCTGTCGCAAAAAGCCTGAAAAATTGTTAACAACCGCTATTCGCAGAATTCGAAAATCGAACCGTAACAAATAACGAATCGAATGAAAAATAATTAATGGTTCCGACAACGAACGACAAGAATGAATTTTATATATCTCACTAATAGATGTGTTCGTTACGTGTTTGTGTTGGAAAAAGTTGTCTCTCTGCTTTGTTATTGTTTATTGTTCCTGAATTTCTTCATCACCTTTTTGTTGAAGTCAGAGTTTCCGGCGGCGTTTTAATTGGCATGAAATATTATAGAATTTATTGGAGCAGGTAGAAGGCATTTTACACTCTGTAATTTACCAATACGGATTATTCCATTCGATTTACATAGTCATATTTTCCAAGAATATGTTTTCTAGGACAAATTTTGGAAAATGAGCATTTCTTTTGAATTCACAAAGTGCAGATTATTATATTATTGTCATCCGTGAAATATTAGGGACATTATACAGGGTCCTGCAACACTGGCGCGGTGTTCCAAATCTCTATTTGGGAAACATAGAAATCTACATTTCTATAATATTACCTAATTGCTCGAGCTTGACAAAATAAAAATATTGTCGGTCACACAGGGTGTTCAATTTCTTCTGGGCGAATATCAACTATGTTTTTTCAAATGGCAATCTATATTTTTTGTAACTTTTTTGGTTTCTACATAGAAAATGAAAGATACTTTATGTAGACCTTCACTTCGGAAATATCGACGGTTTTCGAGATTTCTAGCATGACAGGTTTTTTTTTCCAATATTTGTCACTCAGAATATTTTAAATTATAAAGTTGTGCCAAGTCCAATGGAAATGTAATTTCGGTCAAATATTCTACATTGGTAACTCTCTCAAACGATATATCTGAAATCAATCTGCGAAATACAGGGTATGAAAAATCGCTTGTCACATATTGTGAATAAAAATATACAGAATCTTCCTTATTTAGAATGGAACACCCTGTATATTATAGATCCATAAGAAGCGCCAAGAAAGGCTCTACAAATATCATGAAGTATTACCTATGGTTAAAATCACTAGTTTTTCTTGAAACAGCGAAAAATGGCGAATATTCATATTTCTTCGCTATAATTTCAATGAACGACTTTTTTCAAAAATAACCTGTTGGTAGATGAACAAGTTGTGAATTACACCACAAAATATACGTATATTCAAAATAATTTCAATAATCTCCAAATTTGAGCGATATGATTTCATCAGAATGTTGTTAAATTATATCGAAAGTTCAACTTAACGAATCACTAAAGATTTCAATACTTACTTGAAGGCAAATATTTTGATCTGTCATTTGCCAGACTACCCGATTATCAATAAATATTTTATTCGCTGAAAGGGTGTTTTAAATCGAAAGAATATGACTCAAATTTGGAAATTATTGAAATTATTTTAAATATACAACGTAAATTTTGTGGTGTAATTCTGAACTTGTTTATCTACCAACAGGTTATTTTTGAAAAAAGTCGTTCATTGAGATTATAGCGAAGAAATTTAAATATTTGCCATTTTTCGCTGTTTTAAGGAAAACTAGTGAACTTAGCCATAGGAAATACTTCATGACATTTATAGAGCTTTTCTTAGCGCTTCTTCTGGATCTATAATATACAGGGTGTTCCATTTGAAATAAGGAAGATTCTGTACATTTTTATTTACAATATGTGGCAAGCGATTTTTCATACCCTGTATATCGCAGTTTGATTTCAGATATATCGTTTGAGAGAGTTACCAATGTAGAATATTTGTCCAAAAAAAATTTCAATTGGACTTGGCACAACTTTATAATTCAAAATATTCTGAGTGACAAATATTGGAAAAAATACCTGTCATGCTAGAAATCTCGAAAACCGTCAATATTTTCGAAATCAAGATATACATAAAGTATCTTTTATTTTCTATTTATAAACCTGAAAAGCGATAAAAAATATAGGTTGCCATTTGAAAAAACATAGTTGATATTCGTCCAGAAGAAATTGAACACCCTGTGTGACCGAAAATATTTTTATTTTGTCGAGCTCGAGCAATACGGTAATATTATAGAAATATAGATTTCTATCTGTTTCCAAAATAGAGATATGGAACACCGCGCCACTGTTGCAGGACCCTGTATAACCCTATTAGCATGGACATCAAGAACTAGTGTCATAACAATAAATTTTAAGATCGAATTCAAAAGTATCCTCCATAAATCGTAAGGAAAGATCAATTTCTTCTAGGTACTACTACACTTTTTATGCTTTGCATATTGTGTAGCTTCAAATGGTAGTTTCTTCGATGATACTCATCACTTGCAAGTGTTTCATGAATCGCAGTTCAATGTACATTTATAACACCCTGTAATGAAGCTCTCATGAAAACTGCTTGGTTTGCAAGAGTATCACTAAAGTGTCTTGATCTTTCTCCCGATAAGTTTATAGATATTTTTCATCTATGCTGTTAGTTCTGAAACATTGTATTCCAAGAGAGTACTTCTTATTGCCCCTTAGTAGTATTTTCTCCAGAAATAATGAGTATAAAACAAAATTGCGAGCACTAAATACTTCTATGTGAATTGCAATAAAAATATCGGGAAATCCACCTTTTCAATACACTGCAGTGATCATTGCAAGCAGTGGTAGCATTTGAAGTGCACGGGAATGTCAGAGGTTGACCTAAAAATTATGCAAAAACTCAAAACGAAATTTGTCTGTGACCCTTGCAAATCGCGTGCATAAAGTGAGGTTATGAATATCCCAAACTCATCGCGAAATAATATAGAAACTGAGGAATCTACAAATATGAACTTGCAATTGCCCCAAAACACACAAATCAAGGATATATTGAGAATAATGGAGGCGATGAGAACAGAAATTAGAGAACTACGATACAATGTTAAATTCTACGCTGAGCAATATGAGGAACAGAAGGTCAAAAATATGGCATACGAAGAACAACTTAAGCCCCTCAATGATAAAAACAAAAGATTTCGAGAAGAACTTAAGGTACTGAAATAGTACTACCAAACCAAAGACCAAGAAAACAGAGAACAAAATTTGGTTGTTGTGGGCCTGAAGTCAGAAGGAAACAACAACAGAGAGAACGAGACTGATATCACGGAAAAAAATTTCAATATACTGAAATTTATCAATGAAAACTTTGAATGTAAAGGGGTAGTGGTTCAAAGAATAAACCCAACGAAGGATAACTCTCCAGTAGTAGTTAGAATGCAATCTAATGTCGAACGAGATAAAATCTTAGACATGCGGAAAAGAAAAGGCCAAATTGATAAAAATCTTTGTCAAGAGAAATGAAAATGAAGCCCCGATTAGGATTACTTCAGAAGAGCAGGTACAAACTCTAGTATTCAAGAAGTAGACTTTTTCAAGGACCCACTAACTGCCCTTAGTATAATTCACGTAAATATAGGAAGTGTAAACAAAAATTTTTATAATTTTAACGCATATCTAGAGTCCCTAGAAGATTCTTCCGATGTGATTGTGATATCTGAGACCAATATTGTCAATGAAATAAACTGTTATAACATTGATGATTACGATATATTTTATAATGAAAGTGTGATGAACAACTGTGGCGGTTCCATTGTTTATGTCAAGAGCGCTCTTGCAATGGATTCAGCGGTGTTATAAATATGAATAACCATGCATTCTTAAGAGTAATTCTCACAAAGAATTATGTTTCCATAGGTTTATTAGCAATATTTAGATCACCAGCAAGTAATGCTGACATATTTGTAGAAGAGCTAGAAGAACATCTGCAAAATCTGAATCCTTGTTGTATAGAAATCTTTACAAGAGATATGAACATAAACCTCTTGAAAGCAAACAAACCAGTAACCAACAATTATTTGAACTGTCTGTACAGACATGGATACGTAAATCAAATTGACAAACCCACACTAATAAATGGAAAAAGTTCTTCATGCATAGATCAGTATTTCGTAAAAACTAGAAATGAAAAATGGGAAAAAAATACAGTTCTCTTGAGAAGTGGCCTTACAAACCACTTTCCAATACTACTGAACATTCGAGAAATAGGAGACAAAAAACAAGGAACAGAAAATAGAGAGGTCAAACTAAAACTTGACAGCAAAAAACTAAGTCAACTCTTGGTAAATGAAAATTGGAACGAAATTTCATCATGTAACGACGTCAATAACTGCACAAACAATTTTGTCAATAAAATTGAATTCTATATTGCTGAATCCTCAAATGAATATTATATAAAAAAATAAACATAAACGTCTTAAGCCCTGGATTACACAGGGATTGATAACATCAATTAGAATGCGAGATAGGCTAAAAAAAAGTGCACTGTAAATTTAGGAAATATAGAGGCACTTATTGCATATAAGACATATAGAAATGCTCTGAATAAACTACTAAAGACAACAAAAAATAACTATTATGAAGAACAGTTCAATAATTACAAAGGTGATCCATTAAAAACGTGGGATCTAATAAAACAAGCTACAAATGGAAAAAATAACACACCTCAAATAAAATATATTTTGAATGAATCAGGAGTTGAACTAAAAGATGATAGAGAAAAGGCGCAAGAATTTAACAAATACTTCAGTGGTGTCGGTAAAAAACTAGTAAAAAAAATAACCCAAAGGGCAACGCCTGAATATATTAGAGCAAATATTCTTGGTGACTCATCATATCTCAGACCAATGCAAAACGAAGAGATCCTCAATGAAACTTGGTCATTAAAAAATAAACAGTCATATGGAGAAGACGGCATTTCTGCATCAATATTAAAATCTATACAAAACAAAATCATTGAACCACTAAAACATATAATAAACTTGACTTTCAGTACGGGTGTCTTCCCAACAATTTTTAAAAAAGCTGTCATAATAGTACCGATACAGAAATCTGGTAATATGAAAATATTATCTAACTACAGACCTATAGCTTTGATAAGCAATATTGGAAAAATTTTTGAGAAATAGTATAAAGCAAAGGTTCAATTTGTACTTGAACAAGCATAAAATATTGTCGAAAAATCAGTTTGGATTCAGGAAAAACACCAGTATAGAAGACGTAATCTGCAGGGTTGCAGACGTTGTCACCAGCGGCTTTGGACAGGGTAAAATATGCCTAGGCATCTTCTTGGACCTGGCCTTTGATACAGTGTCACACCGGACTCTACTGACAGACAATTCTCCAAAGAGAGAATGTTCATTTTGCTACTGCATAATTTTTTCTGTATTTACGTGCAGATGGAAAAATAGAAATCCAAGAAATGATTTTGAGAATAGTTTCAGTGATAATCTTAGTATAAAATCGAAAATCTACGGTTATGCCGTGAATGATTAACATAAAATAACTTTAAATTTATATTCAAACTTTGAATTGATATATCACGAGATATATTTTACTTGATGAATGTATTCAGTCTTTCAGATAATTTGAGCAGCAGATTTTCATCAGGAGAGTCATTTTTCCCATAAATTTGTTTTTTTTTGCCTACAAGTAAACTTGGTGGGGCCTGTGGAGTTGAACAAAACCTAGATC
This sequence comes from Cynegetis impunctata, assembly GCA_030704885.1. Classification (NCBI taxonomy): domain Eukaryota; kingdom Metazoa; phylum Arthropoda; class Insecta; order Coleoptera; family Coccinellidae; genus Cynegetis; species Cynegetis impunctata. Next base: position 19,113 of record JARQZK010003924.1, read on the forward strand.
CTCGGAAAAAACACCAAATACTTAATCGTATTAGAATGGCAACAGCTGGAAAAAGATGCTGAAACTATCAAAAGGCACAATCCACGTGCAAAATTTCAATATTTTAACTCAATCTGGAATAGCTGTGGCGGTACTCAAAACTTCAAAAAGCAGAAAAAACATGAATACGCTTCATAAGAATAACGTCGATTGATAAAAATATTTAGGTATACTGCCGAGATGAACTTCCCTGATATCAATTTTATGCACAAGCTTTCAATCCTCTAATTAAATTTCGAGGGTGTTTGCGGCTGCGAAAATCCTTTAAAAATTAATTTTTAGCTCTATTATAATCTGAAGAAGCCCTAGAAGTCTAATTTTCGTAAATGTTATTCATGAATAATTTCCAGATCTTCTGTTCCCAGAAAGGAATCTGCTGGATAACACCACTTCCTCAAAGTTTGGAGCCACAATTTTCACTAAATTATATATATATATATATATATATATATATATATATATATATATATATATATATATATATATATATATATATATATATATATATATATATATATATGAAAAACTTGGAAGATTTGAAAAATCTCGAATCCCACTGACCAAGAATCTACACCTAAATTATTCCTTCCTTACATCAAAGGAGTAACAGATAAGATCGCAAGATCTCTCAAAAACACAAACATCAAAACAATATTCACCACCCAACAAAAACTCTCCCATCTAATCAGATCCGTCAAGGATAAAATTCCTAACGAAAATCACGGTGTTTATGCGATTCCCTGTTCCAATTGTCCTCGTTCTTATATAGGACAAACGAACCGATGAATTCAGGTCCGTGCCAAAGAACATTCACTTTCAGTAAGACATTCAGATATCACCAACGCCTTTTCCCAACATCACACCCAAACAGGCCACATTATCGATTTCCCCAATACAAGAACTATTGCTTCCGTCCGATCTTTCAAATCCCGAATTTTTCGTGAAGCTGTAGAAATAGAAAAACGTCCAAATTGTTTGAACACCAGAGATGACAGTCACAGCCTCCCATCAGCATGGAAGCCGCTTCTCAGTGGTCGCCGTGTCACACCCAAACGGAGTGCATCTCGCACTGATACCGTGCGTGAATACCACATTGACGTCAATACTACGTCAATAACTACGTCAATAACTACGTAAATATAGTAACCGCCCCCCTTCCCTATACAAACGGCCACGCGACGATCGGCCCCGTCAGTTGACTCTGAGAGTAGGCAGGTTTGAGACTTCAGAGTTGACAGGAAGCAGTACGGTTGGTGGAGTAGGCAGTTTGAGACCACGCAATCGTATTATTTCCGATTCCTCCTAATTCGATTCGTGGAGTAGGCAGATTGAGGCCACGTATCTGAATTATTTTCCCTTGTAATTCTCCTGAAGATGGCTTCGCAAAAGGAGCCGAAACGTCGAGATTTTTCAAATCTTTTACGCGGTTCATCCCGAGAACCAAGTTTTTCAAATACTTTCGACCGCGGAAATCTTTCTGAACATATATATATATATATATATATATATATATATATATATATATATATATATATATATATATATATATATATATATATATATATATATATATATATATATATATATATATATATATATATATATATATATATATATAAAAGAATAAAGCGTAAAATCACTTCTAGATACCAAATTTTGTATATCTTCAACTTCAGAAAAACCACAAAAATCGAGATCCAGGAATAAATAGTCTGCTATTTTCGGAAAAGTACGACTAATGAATACATTGACAATTCATTATTTATAATGAATCATTAGTTGATAATCTTGTTCTTCAATCAGAAACTAATTTCAATTAGGTAATAATTCATATAGGTACCTTTCCCCAAAACACATTTTGCCTCGCTACAGTCCCGCAACAAAATACTATAATTCAATTAGGTAACTATAATCGAAAATGAGATACCTACATAAGTCGTACATAAAAATATCTAGTTCTATGAAAAATATTCAGATCGTATTAAGAATGAAGCAAAATTGATTGAGCCACAAGACAATGAAAAGTGTTTGAAAGTAGGAATTACTGTACGCACAATCAGAAAATGCTTTATCAAACACAAAATAATAATCTGAATTTTTTCAGATCATAAGGTGGTACCAAACATATTCATAATCATTAGTGAATTAAATTGAAAACCACATAGCATACGATCGCAACTGAATACAAAAAGTCAATTACGAAGAAAAACAGTTACCATACCTATAATAATATAATTTGAAACTCTATAGAAGTAGCTTTGAGGACATTACCTACAGAAGATTATATATTATTTAAGTATAATAGATTGACTATAGAGAACCGGATACAATAATTAAACTGGGACGAAAAACACTAATCTGATTTTTCAATGAGCAACACAGGGGAATAGTGAAAACCTATAACGCTTCTCAAGTAACTATAAATGATTTCACCAAATGGCAATTTATGCTGTATGCCATAGACCGGGTATAATGAAATATGACGATGAGGTACATGACAAGCCTGAGAATATTGTCAACGGATTCGCAAGGTATTTTAGAAGTGTATACTTGACTTCTGATGAAAACATGATTCGAGAAAAATCTAATAAATTAGATCTAGATATTTTACAGATAGGTGCTATTTCTGAAACTGATATTATTACTGCCTCAAAAAAACTGAAAAACAAACTCACAGCAGGTATCGACAGTATTCTCAGTCTTGTAGTAAAAGACTGTATTGGAGTACTGTCGGTACCTCTGATGGGAATATTCAACCTAATTTTGAAAACCTGTGTTTTCCCAGAGTTGTGGAAGACAGCTCGAGTCTGCCCAATATTAAAGAAAGGAAACTCTAGCGATATCAGGAACTATAGAGCTATTGCTATTTTATGCAATTTTTCTAAACTCTTCGAGATATGTTTTTATAATGTTATGTACTCTCATGTTCGGAGAGTTATTTCGCCCACTCAACATGGCTTCGTTCAACAGAGATCATGTATAACAAATCTTGCATGTTTAGATCAATATCTCTGTACTCATCTGGACAAACAAAAGCAAGTTGATGTTGTGTACTTAGACTTTTAAAAGGCTTTCGATCAAATAGACCATCACATTCTTCTAAATAAATTAACAAAATTGAGTTTCTCTAGACAACTGCTAATTTTGATGAAATCATATCTAGTTGAAAGAAAACAATTTGTAGAATATGAATCCTTTAAATCTGCTTCATACGTAGTTACGTCCGGCGTGCCACAAGGTTCCAATCTGGGGCCTCTTCTGTTTTTAATATTTATTAATGACTTGGCAACCTCTTTGAATATTTCTAGCTTACTATTCGCCGACGATCTTAAATTATATTATAAATGATGACATTACAGATTGTCACCGAGTACAGTCCGAATTGGACTCAATCAAACTTTGGTGTAACGATAATCGTCTACGACTGAATGTGACAAAATGTAACATAATATCATTTACAAAAAAATCGAGCATCTTGTTATATGGTTACGCAATTGACAATAAAATAATTAACCGCGTACTAGAGATGAATGACCTTGGTATCACATATGACAGTAAACTTACATTCAACACACATATGAAAAATACGATTGCAGACGCGAACAGGATGCTTGGTTTCATTTACAGAAATAGTAAAAACTTCAAAAATATTGCCACTTTGAAATTGCTGTATTTTGCTTACGCCAGATCCAGGTTAGAATATGGCTCTTTGATATGGAACCCAATCTACGACTAATTCTATTTGAATACTTTTTTTTGGATTTCACGTGTATTAATATTTGTTAATTAAGTATATTTTTCATTTATCATTTGTTACGAGATACTTACTTGCTGTTGCTTAGAAGATAGTATATAATTTATGTTAACATTTTCTGTAACTGGGTACCCCTGTTGGAAATAAATTGCTTTTTTTCAAGTACTCAGCTTCCGCAATATATTGACGGCCACATGTAGATTCTCCAACAGATCTCATATTGGTGGTATATATATATATATATATATATATATATATATATATATATATATATATATATATATATATATATATATATATATATATATATATATATATATATATATATATATATATATATATATATATATATATACCTATATATATTTAATATATTGAATATTAATACCAAGCTTCGATAAAACATCATTGACTGAACACACCACCGAGTAAGATAAGAAGAAAAAGAATTGGCTTTATGCCTCCACTACAATTGATATGTAAAACCAAATACGAACTCCACTGTGATTAGAAGCACTTAATAATATTAATCTACCATGTAATGCTAAAAATCCTGATATAGCGATGGTCATTTAAAAATATATATAATTACAATACTGCAATGAAAATTTGCTATTATGCATAAGTTGAAAATGGAAATTCACCTACAATAAATCACAAATGATTGTGCTAAATAATAAGTTAACAGCCTCAATATCACTAGTTAAATTATGAGAAGTTTACATGAAATAATTAGAAGCCTGAACAAGAAATTTCAATACAGGGAAAAAACAATAACTACATATACCTAATAACATTTGGATAGTAAACCGAACACAATGCACCTCCGACGAAAAACTCTCACAGAGAACTAAGTAGGGGAGACCGGGGATATACTGTGGTAGTTATATATTTTCACGTAGCTTTATACAAAATAAAGTGAATAGAGTTTGATAGATGTTCCGCACACCGATCGTGAGTAATAGTTTTAAGCCGACGTAAAATAGTTATTTATGTACCAAGTGCGTTATATAGATCCTAACGCCCGATGGGCGATAGGATCTATATCCTAACGTGGTATCTTGTATGCGCGTGGTGCATACAAGATTTTATTTTTCACGAAAAAATTATTTGATGAACAAAACTAAATAAGAATTTACTACGTTTATTATCACAAAATAATTTGAAAATATATAACACTGCGATTGCAATTTCGGTCACTAGACCATCATCGGGCAGATTGGGTTAAAAACTGAATAGGTACATAATTATAGATTTGCGCTTACGGGTGGGAAATAATCATTGCCAGTACCTAAATAGACAAGAGGAATATATTTCAAGAAGGGCTAATCTAGTGGATTTCCCAAATTGGTACAATACAATGTTCTTTAGAAAAATCGTTATTGTTTGAAAACACTAAATATAGGAGAAGATATCAATTCAATCTGGTCGTTCAGCAAGATATCTTTTGCATTATGTTTGAGTTTGAAAATTTCTAATGATTCTAAGTAAGTAAGCTTGGTTCCTTTCGGTAATTTGTGGATGATTTGAAAATTATCTATTTGTGGAAATGTGTGAAAGTTCAGGAGTTTATAAGTTGATTTGCCCTGTATGGAAAGGAGTGTATACCTATAGGTCAGAGTGGTCGATCGTTCAAGAGAAGATATAAAGAACACCAACAATTTTTTTTGAGAAATAAAACGGATTCAACGTTTTCAAATCATTGCCGTGAAAACCACCACCCATTTCCACAAATAGATAATTTTCAAGTCATGCACAAATCACCGAAAGGAACCAAGCTTACTTACTTAGAATCATTAGAAATTTTTAAACTCAATTATAATGCAAAAGATATCTTTCTGAACGACCAGATTGAATTGATATCTTCTCCTATATTTAGTGTATTCAAACAATAACGATTTTTCTAAAGAACATTGTATTGTACCAATTTGGGAAATCCACTCGATTAGCCCTTCTTGAAATATGTTCCTCTTGTCTATTTAGGTACCTGCAATAATTCTTTCCCACCCGTAAGCGCAAATCCATAATTATGTACATATTCAGTTTTTAACTCAATCTGGGCGATGATGGTCCAGTGACCGAAATTGCAATCGCAGTGTTATATTTTTCAAAATATTTTGTGATAATGAACGTAGTAAATTTTAATTTAGTTTTGTTCATCATGTTAAATAATCACGTAGTAACGACGGATGCCATCAACTATTTAAAAAATTCTTTTATTATAATGAAAAATCGATTTTAAAATCGATTCATTGCTCCTATACTTTCAATTTTCCTTCTCATAGTAGTTGATATTTTGACGTTTGTGAATATTTTTGTCATCAAATTTAGTGAATGTCATTGCTGCTTTCTTTGTGTCCCCTTATGGAAATAATGGAAATGAAAATGAATTTACCCAAGATTATCATAGGAAATGCAGCCAAAGCTGCGAATAATTTATTGCCGGAGAAATCCAGAGTAGCATATTACGACAAGGATTATGAAGTATTTAATCAATGAAAGTTGCTTCATTTCTCCTCGTACAATGAGCGGGAGTTATGATTCATAATGCCCGCTCATTACGCCTTAAGGCATAATGAGTGTGTTTATAGCAACCGTATCTAAGGTAAAATCAACAAATAATATACAAGTGAAAAATAAAGATGATTCAGTCTGGAAATAAATATGCATATTAAAACATATGTGTTGAAATAGATGTGCTTTGCAAAGTAATAAAGTGAATTTTTCAAAAATATATAGCTAGCAGGTTCAATTATTGTATCTATCAATGTATTTAGGAGCAAATAATGTTGGTACCGGTACAATTGACCTCGGTTATGTATTAAATATTTCTGTACCTAATATATTTTCATTTTCTGAGAAACCTAGAACCTGAGTCAAAACAACTAAGAATTTCACGAACTACATCAACCTAAGAACAGAGATATTATGATGACATATTAACATGTAGGTACTTAGTAGTATTCGATCTATTAGGTATACCTAGCTCTCAATGTTGGTTTAGGTATGTCATATATTATTTCGATATAAAAAGAACATCTATCGTTGATGAAACAACTGTGGGCTATAAATCACATAAGAGAATATTTTTAGATGTTCAAGAATCAGACCCTGCTAAATATTTGAGGAAAATGCTAAGTATCTAACTAGGAATAGTAGGCATCTATATAGGATACCTACCTACTTATGAGAACGAAAACATGAGAAGGCAACTAAGGTCAGACAAAAAAAGACAAAAGCCGTAAAAAGCGTTCGAGCACTCTTAGAAAAGATCTATACCTACCAACAGTTACAGAAAATGCAACAACGAAGAGAAAGACTGCTTATTTCTAGATAATCAAATTGTGTTGATATGGTATAGCCATTTCCATCGTCGAGTGGATCTGGTGAAGAATGGATCCTGCAAAATTATGGACACATTCATTGTGCACTAATAATGATGAAGGTTTAGGTAGTTATGTGTCACAAATGTTAATATGATTGGCCATTTTGATGTGTAGGTATGTTCTATTATTTGATATTCACATTTTACATACCTATACGTTCATATTATTACACAGAACGAAAAACGTACGTGAATATAATGAATAAAACCATTGTGATAATGTATTCGGACATCAATTTTCAACCGATGCTCTAGTTCATTGATTCAATGTATTATTATTAATTGCTTGATGTTCAAGTGATTATATCAATCCCCGAGAGGCGTTAATTTCATCACCTGAATTTCAAAACAAAGGACATTCTACTAAATGACCATTGTGTATCATTCAATCACATCCAGCATGATATTAAGTGTTTTCTGTACATCAACCGATCAAACTGCTGCAGTCATTGAATTAAGGAACTCAGGACATTGACTCAATAACCGGATACATTATTTCCTAAGCCATGCGCACAATGACTTTCGAACATCGTTCAATATTCGAAGACGTTAATATAATGTAAAATAATACATCGATCTGAGCCTACAGGTTGCACCCCCTTAAAATTTTTATTTTCATAAATAAAATAGACTACACACATATATATATATATTATATATATATTAATATATATATATATTATATATAATATATTAAAATATTATATATATATATATATATATATATATATATATATATATATATATTATATATATATATATATAGTATAGTATAATATATATATATATGTAATATATATATATATATATATAAAATATATGATATTATATATATCTATATATGATATATATATATTATATATACTATATATATATAGTATGTATAATATATATATATAATATACAAAGAGGAAGATTTATCGCGGGGAAATAGTATATAAAACAAAAGCAAAATTATCGGTCTAGCCCGCATATGTCGAAGCAGCCGTTGACACGTGTTTCGACTCATTGGTCCTCATCAAGAACGGCGTAGCCCAAGTATGCGATGGAAACTGGACATGAAACAGCAACAACAAGCAGAATCCTTTGCTTCGGAAGACAATCACACATTGTGCAATGTACCACAAATGTGTGATTGTCTTCCGAAGCAAAGGATTCTGCTTGTTGTTGGCTGTTTCATGTCCAGGTTCCATCGCATAACTTGGCTACGCCGTTCTGATGAGGACCATGAGTCCGAAACACGTGTCACGGCGTGCTTCGACATAATGCGGGCTAGACCGATAATTTTGCTTTTGTTTTATATATATATATATATAAATATATATACGTATATATAATATATATAGCGTATTATATATATATATGGTATATATAATATATTAATATAATATATATATATAATATATATATATATATATATATAATATATATATATATATATATATATATATATATATATATATATATATATATATATATATATATTTATATATATATATATGTATATATATATATATATCTATATATATAATAATATATATATATATATATATATATATATCTCTATATATATATATATATATATATATATATATATGTATATAAATATATATATATATATATATATATATATACTATATAAATATAAATATATATATATATAATATATATATATATATAGATATATATATATATATATATATAATATATATATATATATGTATATAGTGACAGGTATATAATTGCAAATAGGGGAAAAAATGTCTATATATTATTGCTAATGCTCCAAGCAATTATGATGGCATTGTCGAACGAGAACGTTCCAAAGATAACCACAAACAGATACAAAGATTCATTGAATTGGAATGATACAATTTATTCATAATT
>JARQZK010003925.1:0-27973 GCA_030704885.1 Cynegetis impunctata
AAGTTTTTTAAAATTTTTATTTCATTAAAATTCCTTTCTAGATAGATCGGAAAAAATCATCATTAAAAGGAAGAAAATATATATTCTCAAGTAGCAAAAATTCCTTTTTCATTTTTAAAAGGTGTGTAGAACTAACAATTCAGGGTTCAAGATTTCCCCTCCCTTCACTTGCGAGGATTAAAAAAGGTCTTAAAAGTCACGATTTTGCTACTGATCTTTTAAAAATTTTCCTGGGGAGGACCCCGCTCTACTGGGGGTATACCCCTTAAGGCCATCCCATATGGATGTGTCCCAGTTTCACTCACCAAAAATATGGCAAGTCTATCTATATGCCATCAGGAGAAGAACCAGAAAACAATGATAATGAATGCATTTTCTGTGAGAGAAAATTTTCTCCGAAGATTCGAAAGGAGCTCTTTGTGAGCACATCTTGGTTATACAGGAGCAGAAAACGTGTGTAATTTTAGTCAAAATGGCGTAGATCTCTTCTGCTCAATAAATTAAATTTTTTGTTATAATATTTATATTATAATAAATGTTGTTTCTTAGATTGCGAGTGAATAGTTTTCATGTATTCTAGTTGGCTTTTCCATTGAATAAACCTCATATTCCATAATCCATTTGTAATTTTTCTCGAAAAATATTTGATAAACAACAAACTCAATTATTATTCCTTAAAGACGTTAAATTTAACTATAGTTATTAATAGTATGTATTCATACTTTCCTTGAGTTTTTACCGAAAAAAAAAGTACATCACATATACAAACATGTAAATGGCATTCCATAATACTCGACTCTCTTCTAAGGGAATAGATCTAAGTTGTTTTCAAAAATATTTAATTCAGATAGGATCGAAAACACCACAAGTTTGCAGAACTTCTTGGAAAACATCGAAATAAATCAAATTAGTGGTGTAAATTAATGGACGACGACGTGAATCACATTGCAGTAGAAATAAAACTTCCATCTCCTGAGCTAAGCATAAAGAATATACATGACCGGATGTCGAACAGTCGAGTCTTAGGCAAAAGTATCATTTGATTACTCCTATTGATAATTCAAAACAAAACTGCTATTACAGTTTTGGATCGGAATCGTTTCGACATGTACAAAAGTTGCGACATTCTAGACATTATTTAACCCATTTTTGCCCACTGTTTCATCTTTTTTTTTGTTCCCGTGTCATTCCCGTACATTTATCAGGACTAAAATTGCAACAAGGCTATAAATTTAATATCTAGTAATTTGAAAACAAATGTAAAGGCTAAAAATTTAATATCTAGTAATTAAAAAAATGTAAATCTTCATGTTTCCTTGAATAATTAAAATAAAAAATAAAAAACTATGCCTAAAAATATTCAATAATCTTTGTCCCTCAATAAATCGTATCACTATTTATAGCGGCATTTCTATCCCCTCCCACCACTGAGAAGCATGTTGGCTGGCCGGTTTTGGCGCTTAGTAACAAAGTTTTATTCGAACAGTACACACGTTGTTTTTTGCTGCAGAGAAAAAGATTTGTTTTTTTGCGTGGTGTAACCTGCTGCCTGTAATTCCTATGGTAAGTAAAAATATATTTTAATAATTAAAAATTTTTATTGCGAAAATTTATTGAAATATTTAAAATTGGTGCCCCCTGTTATTGAAATATGAATAAAGCATGAATTTTGTTTTCAGGGCTATAAAAATTTAAAAAAAATAAAATAATGTAATTCCCGTGTATTTTTTGTGACACAGGAATTTTACATTAGAGTCACGGGAATTAACACGATAGTATTGTTAAGTATTTTTTTGCTAGAACTTAACTCTAAACACCATTTCAAATTATGGAAAAATTTTAATTCAGTTAAAAATAAAAAAATTACATTCTATGTACTGTACTGTTTATATAATTGTATTGTTGTTTTCAGAATAAGTTTTTTTACCTATGACAATTGTTTATAATTTTTTGTAGAAATTAAAGCAAAAAATCTAAATGTATTTATTTTTTCAGGCTAACAACGGAAAGGATAAAAAAATTAAGAGAAGATGTACTGCGAGAGAAGCGGGAAAGAGAAAAGGAGAGGAGAAGGAGAATTCGAGAAGATCCTGTAAAAGGAGAAGAACAAAGGGAGAAAGAACGTCAAAAGTATTTGATGCAAAAGCAGAATAAAGTAAAAAAAAATTCATTAATGAAATGACCCCGAGAGAACAACGGCAACAAAGGAAAAGGTGGAAGGAAAATATCCAAAATTTTCGTCCAACGAGAAAGCAGATGGATAACGAAACCGCAGAGCCTGTGCATGTAGTCACTCCGACTCTTGAACTCCAATTTGAGAGCACTGTTCAACAACAAGAACCTGGACGAAAGTTGAATTACAGGATTTTAAATTGAAATAAAATCAACCGGTTTCGGAAAACAGAAAATATGAAAAAACAAATAAAACAATTAGAAGAAGCTTCTAAGTACAAAAAAAGGTACCAGAGACTTCGGAAAAGTGTAGAAAATAATAAAGACCAACAAAATGATCCTATGGATACCGAGCTAACCCCAGTGACGAAAATAAATACTTTAATTAATGAAACACAAATCAATGACTCTTAAAAAGTGCAGCAAGTAAAGAAGACCTCAATTTTCAATAAAGTGGTTCAACAGTTTGGCTGAATCCTACACAGAATTAAAAACTTGAAAAGACCAAACGCTTGTTTAAAAATAAACTAAACGGCAGAGTAATAAAGAAGTACAACATGATCAACGGTGATAAAGTATAGAAAAACACCTACGTTTGAGAGAAAAGTCGGCACTAAAAAGAAAGTCGCAGACCTTTCAAGAAGCAAAATTCAGACCTTTTTAGAAAGATGAAATAAACAGCAGAGTATGTCCTGGAAAAAAGGATTGTGTCAAACCCAAAAAAAAAGCTGTAAAACAAAAAAGATTTTTATGTAATACATTAAAGAATTTGTATAGAGAATTTTCGCAATCAACCCCCAAATATGAACTAAGTTACGTTTTTTTTTTGCCGTGCACGTCATTTTGGATTACGCAAATGAGAGTAACTGACAAGAGACACTTGGCAAATATGGTATCTACAAAATGATATAATTTTTGGAAAAAAAGGCGAATGGCGTAATTTAAAGAGATATGTGTTGCTCAGATCAAGTGAGGCTTGTCTTTTTAACGCCAGTGTTGCCACATTGCAAGGCTCAAAGCCATTGTATAAAGATACGATAATCCAGATTTATTTCGTACTTTCCAATGGATTAGGTAAAGGAAAATTACTTTGAATAAGAAAGCAAAGCAAATGAAACAATCTAAAAAATTGCAGAGTAACCCCAACAAAAAAAAGCAACAGAAAGTAGTTTAATATTTTTCAAAAAAAGTTGACTTTTTATGGGACATCAGGCAAGAATAATCCACAGCTAACATCCACGCTAAATTATAACAAGAGCTTAAACCTTTTGAATCATAAATTCACTGCGATTTCAGTGAGAATTATGGATTGGAAGTATGCTGAGGAATCGCAGTCTTTTCCATCTCGGGTGTGCATACTGAGATAACTCTTCACACGGTGGTTGTGTATTCTAGTAAGTAAACCCCAAGAGCTTCTGCACCATTAATTAAATCTTCGAACCATGGCTTCAGCAGCCATATGGGCAGCATCTCGAACCAATTTATTGAGGAATACTGTGATGAGGGCATTGAATACAATCCATTTTTCTTAGTGCATCAAGTATCACTAATGGAAGGAACAAGCTGTAGTTTAAGAAGTCTTCTTTGTTCACCTGCGAACTTCATCATTATGAACTAGGTGTTCTAGAGCAATAAAACCCACTTCACTGCTTCATCATCAGAAGATGACGATGATGATTTAGTTCAAATACCTTCTACAGATATAACTAATGCGTAGAAAGTAAAGTAAAATTAAATGTTGATGACAGTGATGAATGGGCCTACCAACTACTTCATTTAAATGCAGAAACTGAAAAAAAGCAGTAAAAACAGGAAAAATATATCTTGGTATCGTTAAAAAGCAACAAAAAACTTAACAGTAATTATATGTTGCAGTTTGCCATACAAAGACTTTGAAAAAACGAAATTAAAAGTTGCATTCTAAAGTTAATGTGAAATTCCCGATCAAAACATCTATTTAAGCTCGAAACTGATCTAAGCTAACATTAAAGAAACCAAAATTTTTACAAATTCTTCCCGAAAGCAAAGCTGTTTTAAAAGGTTGCAGAGTTTTCTACAAATTCCCTATTTCAATTGACGTATTTGATGTGGCATAAGATTTTTCTTAAGTTTTTTTTAAGAAAAAGTTTTTGTTTGCGTCGTTTTTATGTTTAGTAGTTACAACTATGACTATTAAGTTCTTGTTTTGATTTTCTTATATTAAGCATAATAAGTTACCATTTTGTTAAGGTTTTAAATTTACTTTCAATAAAAAAAATTTATAAAAACACGGTGTATAACCAAATAAAAACATCAATATTTGAAAAATACTTAATTTTAACTTGTTTAAATACAGGTAATTGTTCAATGTGGTTATCTAAGGCTCATAGAAAACAACTTTTTGCAAAAAAAAATCTTTATTGTGGGCCGAATTTGGTTAAAACAAATTACTCAATTGAGAGATATTCACCCAGTAGGTTTCATATTCTGTGGCAAAGTGTAATAAATGATTTTGAATGATGATCTGTTTTTCTGTCTCCAGACAGATGCATCAAATAAAAAGAATATTAAATTATTACCTCTTATAGTGCAATATCCAAAATAAGCTGAATGAAATATACATCATGTTTACTGAAAAATAGAAAGCGCCCCTAACTTAGCCATTATTACCGATCTGATGAAAATATTAAAAATGTGTGAAATATCATTCAAATGTAGTATTTTTGATCGGAAGTACCTTTTTCAGTCATATATTAGTTCAATAAATCAAATATAATACCATATTATCTTTATAGAAAGTATATGTATTGTGTACTTGAGAGTCGGCTCAAAAATGTGGGAGAATTCATTGAGCATATCAATAAATGGTTTGACATTTTAAATTCATATTGTCCTTCAGAGACAGTCAACTCTAATAGTAGCGTATGGAAAAAAATTAGAAAATGCAAATGAGGTTTTAGACCATCTAATGAAAACCATTTTAAACATGCGAAGCAATTTCTAAAAAACAGTGTGCAGATATTCCAAAAGGCAGCTGTTATTTCAACATCGTCTCTAAAGCAAAATTATTTGTAGACATGAAGGAAATATATAAAGCCTCATATATCTTGACCCATAGGATGAATCAGGATTGTCTTGAAAATTTATTTTGCCAGGTATAGCTATATCTTTTTATTAAAGCTCGGTATATTCAAATAAAATATTTTAAAACTTTTCAGATTAAGATCAAGAGGCGGCTTGCATGACCATCCTGCTCCACTTAATGCTATATAATTCGATTAAGTGATGATTCTTTTGGGAAAAAATGCCAGGGATAGTACAGAAGAATCCCAATACTCAGCAGCTGAAGGAGACAGAACAAGAAGAGTTATACTTGCTAATGCCCTCAAACAAGCTAGTATTGATTCTTTGAAACAAATTGTACCAAAAGATACTACAGCGATGAAAGAAGCGATGAGTGAAATTTCAAAGTACAACTTTCTTCTGATTACGTCCACCAAACAAAACACAATAAGGAATTTCCAGAACTTGGTACCTACACGTATAAGAATGAGGCAAAAAACCTTTAGTCTTATGCAATGCCATCGTGGGTACAAAGCCTTTTTTGGTGGCTTAACTGAGCCCTCATCTTCTTGGCAAAATGATGTTGAACGTTTGGATAAGTGGTTCGTTAAAGTACATAAAGATCAATTTAAAATTAAAACAAAAATTGTAAAACGTACATTTAATTTTATAAGTAAAAAAGAACCACTTATTGCTAAAAAATTAATTTATTCATTTGTTCGACAGAGAGTATTTATCAGGATAAAATACCTGAAATCTGAAGAACATCCATTGAATAAAAGAAAACGTGACACCGATGAAGCTAGAAGATTTTATAAAAAAATTAGAAAAACTGTAACATAATCTATTATTCTATTATTATTGTTCTATTTAAATAATATACATATACAATTCAATTATAATTTAGGTGTGTTAATTAATTTTAAAACCATTTTTTTCTTTGTTGTGTTTATATTTTGAATATAAATATATTTTGTCGTAATAATTTGTCTGTATTTATGACCCAAATAACTATAATATAGTACAAATAAAACATTCATCGTGCTTATTCATATAATACCGCCTTCGTTTAAGTTTTAATATTTTAATGGAAAATATACTTTTAGTTATCATTCATTGTCCTTTGTCTCGATTTTAATGAACTTGCCCTGTCATTATTAAAAACATTATTTTCATTACACTTGAGATGCTCGGAATTTGCCAACAGCATACTTGTGACGTCACGACTGGCCGTGTCATGATTGGTTAAAAGTTACGGGGCAACCGTTATTATTCTACAAACCGTGGCAATCACAGAGATAAGGATGAAGAAACAGAAATAACAGAATAGTGTCATAGAACTCATAAAGAGTGTCTCGAAGCTGCACAAATCAGTTATTTTGTGCTGCATTTATCTCCTTTTTGAAACGTAACCTGCAAAGTTATTTGGTTTTGGTTAGTTGGGTTGAGATTTTTAGTTTCAGCTTAAAGTGAATAAATAATATGTTCAAGATAGTGGAGACTGTTGAAAACCATAGAAAGGAATTAAAGATTGTGCCGGAATGCTAAGAAAATGGTCATGGAATACTATTTTGGACCAAAAAATTTGCTTCTAAACTACAAAGGGACCTTACGTCAGCTCCCGACCCAAGTTGGTATAATTTTCGTTGTAAACTAAGACGAAGTCACTTGCCTTCTTACGAAGTGGCCCAGGAAGAAATGGAAAAAATGCTAGATACAAACGATACAACAGAGGATGATGAGAGTCAAAAGATTCCTAAAACAGCGAAATTGCTACTGCCCAAGAAAAGTATACGTATTACAAAAAATGTATATAAATCTGATGACTTTAATGAACTAGCAAGTTCTTGCATTGTGAGTACCTACCTACCTAAGTGTATTTTTAATAATAAGTAGATATATTTTTTACAGTACCTCTGTGATCTGGACAATTAAATGTAGATTACACATATTCAACAGAAAAGTACGTTTTATACCGAGTGTTTCACTAAGGCCCTGGGTATTGAAAGTAAAATTATTGAATTATGAAGCAAAAATATTTATCTATTAATTTACCAATAGTGTTTTTCTTTGTTTACTACAATTATTTTTCTAAAGTGCATGAAAAAGCATATTATAAACCAAGGACTAATAGTTATTTATGGTAGATACTAGTGTGTTATGTTACGTTACATATAAGTCATACTGGAACAATTTCTCCAAGTAACTTATTTATAACATAACAATATGAGTTGCCATACAAAAATTTATACAACACTTCGATAGAATTTATTATTTATAGTATTTAATTTCAATGCAGAAAAGCACATTCTTCAGAGAATGTGTCACTTTTTCCCCTAAACACACAATATACTATTGTTTCAACTGTTTTGATAAAATATTTATTTCTAGGTTTAGTAGAAAATCTGAATACTATATAATCAGAAGAAGCAACAGAATCTCCAGCAGGAATTATCTGACAATGGAGACCAAAATTTCTACAATGTTCTTGTTTCCGGTCAAAATATAGAGATTACTACTTTTTTGGCTCCCCTGACAAATAATAGTTGTTCGCCCTATACCTGATGTTGAAGCTACTGAGTAACTTTTATTAATTAATGGTAACGACGTTAGCAAACAGGAAATAACTTTTCGAAACACTAGAAAATTTGTACTGAAAACAAACCAACACACCAATTATGAAAGAATTAGCTGAAATTCAGGTGAAACTTGATTTAGTAGCAAAAATGAAAAGATCTGACGGTGCTGTTACAAAAAGCAACAATCATATAACATCAGTTTACTACTTTGAACAAATTTGTGACCAAGAAAATTTAAAGCTGCTTGAGGAAAAATTAAAAGTTGGAGATACGTTCGAAAAAATGTTTGAAAACCATAGTGTAATCTGTGTAAAAAATACAAGGACAAAAGGAATTGACCATTGTTACATACTAGTTGACAAATTTTTTAGTAGAAAATTTTTCACCTCATGTTCATGAGCTGGGGGATCTAAAAACCCCAATACAAATGAGTTTGCCTTTGAATTTTATGAGCATACAATAAACCTTTTTTTCAAACTTGTAAATTTGGCTGCTCCAGATTTTACTGTTGAAGAATGTGATGATTTTTTCAAAGGCGTCATTAGAAACTCGTTGAGAAGACACACTTTCTCTACTGTAAGGACCTCCAGAAGTGAAAAACGACCAAAAAAACTCTCATACAATATTAAAAATGATGGAAAACGAAGCATCTACTTCCAAGATGTGCTAAAATCCTCTGCCTGAATATGAAATTATTGTCACCCGAAGCCTTAATCAGCAATGAAAATCTTCGAGTATGAAAGTGACAAAGAAAGTGTGGAGTAAGACAAAAAAATTTGTTTTGGTTTTAACTTTTTTAAAATGAAATACTGTTATAAGCGCATAAGCGCGTTATTATTTTTTATTTTATGTTGAAACTAAAAGAAAATTTATGTGTTCAGTCTTTTCATCTTTTAGATATTAGTTATTTAGAAAATATGTTCGGGCAATGAACGCCGTCCAAACTAAATCTACGGGAATAAGAAAAGCATCTAGAACGTATCACGTTCCTTATGGTACTCTCCAGGACCGTCTTAGAGGCTAAGTCGATCAAAATGACTAAGAAAATTTGGGAAGACGAGGCAGTTACTTAAGCCCTGCCCCAGCAGGACGAGCTGTGCAATCATATAATTAAAATGTCAAAGTTGTTTTTATGAATGTCGAAGACTTCAAAGTTAAAACGATCAGCTTTTTCAATATGTAGGAATGACACCAATATCCGAATAAATTTTAACAAGGATAAAAAATATGTGGTAATGCCTGGTACCCGTATGGGTTTTTTGAAAAGGCGCTCCTAACATATGTCTAAGAAAGCCAGAGAGCACGTCAATTGAACAGGGTAAAGGGTTCAACAGGAAGAAGTAGACTTATTTTTCCACTACATGCCGATTGAAACCGGGTAATAATCCTAGTTGCACATTCCTGAAAAAATTTTTAAAGGACAACGAATGTAGGTGCCATTACAAGTGGAGAACAGGAAAAGTTGGTAACCGTACCTCTGTTCAGTGAGTTCTGGCGGGAGAATATGTGACCTGCCATGTTCATTTTCCGGAGGGCCTTGAATGCTGAAATGCTCTTTATAGCCGTTTCAAAAAATGGCTGGAATCATACGAAAGATCTCTTTTTTTTGAATGGATTCAGCCATATGTGCCAAGGCAAAACTACTAAATTTTCAATTCAAGCGGACAATAGTGTTTATCAATAATAGATAACCATAAGCAGTCACTGTACACTAAAATGTACAATTTTCTGCAGGAGAATGGTATATCATCAGTGACTCACCACCTCACACATCCATCGACTACAACCCTCGATGTTTGCTTTTTTTGGACATTGAAAAACGCATATATCACTAAGTGTGATTTTCTTTCTTGAATCAAAAAATTATCAAAAAATTGACAGCAGTCGGATTATTGCCGAGCTGTTTCAAAAGCCCTAAACAGACCAAGTCAGTGACAAAATTGAAAAGATGATAAAAGGATTGAAGCAACAGGGATACTTCGCCAAACTAACGGAGATGTAGTGAATGGGAGGAATTTATCATTATTGAAGAAAACATGCAAAGACAAGATTGACAACCAAAACAAAGGAGATAGTGTAGAAAAGACGTAGGAACTAAGGACAAAATAGCAACAATGAAATGACAAAAATGATAAAGATACTGTCAAGGAAAACATATCGAGCAATGATTTGGCAGAAGCTGGTCCATCGCGACGAATTTCTTCAGGACATAAAAAACTCTCAATAAAATGTCAAACAACGATTTTGTAGAATAAAAACCTCAAATGGTTACCATACAAATTCTGTTAGAGCTTACTGGTACTAATATCTTCGATAGTAAGAAAGCCAGTGGGAATCTTGCTTTCTATTATTTTTAATAGGAATGATTATAATAAGACTCATTACAATTTCATTAAAATCACTGTTAATCACTTTGATGTTACTCAGATACCAAAAAATTGTGTTCTAGAAAAACTTTGGCTCACATAAAATGGCTAATCAGCCGTAAAACATATGATGTGGCAGCATGTGTTTGTCCACAGAATCGGTCTAGGGTGCAAATTGCAGGGTTTCAATTTATCATTTTTTTACCATTGCTTTTCCGGGGTTATTCTGAACTTACCATATGTAATAGCACGAATACAGTTCAGTACAGATTCCTATGATAAAGTATTAAAAAAAATCATTAAAAAAAAATGAATTAACGGGATTCCTTAGTGCTATCCTGGCAATATTAGAGGAAAGTAGCCGATTTTCGGATAGTTTCCTAATTTCGCACAGCAAGGTATTTCAGATATTAGACTGTATCAAAAAACAAAAACCTCTCCCTGTCGAAGGTAAGTGGTAAAGGAACCTGTATAGCTGTCAATATTTTATATTTCGGCACTTCTGAGTAAGATGGCAGAACAATAATTTGTCTGTCTTTGCTAGTGATTTTTATTGCAAAAAAAAACATTTGTGACTTCTAATTTTTGGACCTGGGTAAGTTAAAATGTTACTTAATAATAACTGGCTAGTCAAAATTAATCAATTACTGAAATGCAAAAAATATCAAGCAATTCGGGTATCCGGAATTAGGAACCCAAGAGTATCTCTATCGTCACGTCTACCAGTAAGCGTAAATAAGCGTGTAAAATTATTTATTTCAGAACAAAATGCCAAGTGTCAACACAAAACATATGAAATGGGATTCTAATCAAATGAAATTGGCTATCAATGCGGTCCGAAGTGAAGAAATGAGGTACCTTAAAGCCTCTAAGATGTTTGCTGTTCCTAAAACAACTTTAGAAGATTACGTTAAACAAACCAATAAAACTCCTGAGCAGCTAATTGCCGTTTCGATTAGAAGAAAGCCGATACTTTCTCCTGAATTAGAAGAAGATTTAGTTTCGTATTGCTTGGAAATGAATAGGAGGTTCTACGGACTCGGTCTTGGCGATTATTAGACTTGCCTATCAATTAGCACTATAAGAATGGTTTACGTCATCCTTTTTCTCATGCGAGTGGAGCTGCTGGTCAAAAATGGTTGAAAGGTTCTTTAAACGCCATACAAATTTGCGCATTAGAAGATACGCAAGGTATCTCAAAAGCGAGAATAAAAGGTTTTACTCCAGAGAACGTGAATAAATTTTTTGATCTGCTTGAACCAAAAATGCAAAAAAATAATCATAATCCAGCGAGAATTTTCAACGTTTATGAAAAGCGGCATAACAACGGTGCAATCAAAAATACTCGTGTTATAGCTTTGAAAGGAAAGAGGCAAGTTGGAGCGGTTACTGCTGCTGAAAGAGGGTCACTGGTGACTGTCGTTTTTTGTATGAACGCAGCTGGTGGATTTGTTCCTCCTTCGTTTGTTTTTCCCAGAAAAAAACATGAAAGCTGAGTTGTTAGACGGAGCGCCCCCTGGGTCCATCGCGGCATGTCATCCATCCGGTTGGTTTCAACAACACATTTTTTATGGCGTTTAAATCCCGTTACACCAAGGCTGGCTCCGGCCAATGAGAAATCTTCTAACCTAGCTTTAATCACGTGTACTTTGAACGGTTTTATTTTCAATTTACAACTGAAATTAATTGAAAATAGTATTATGAAGGAGGATGAATTTGAATGTGCTAAATGTCTAAATATGTATTGTAGCTTGAAAAATCTGAGGTAATATTTTCTGTGACTAAACACCTACTAAGTGCAATGACAATATAATTTCTATTTTAATTTTAGGAGACATGTAAGGAATAGTCATACTGCCGATTTAAATACTTTAGCTCCAGTACCACAAAGAAAATTCCAGTAGGGTGAATGTCTAAAACAATATAAGTGTAAAGACTTTTTTAGAAATCATCAAAAAAAAAAGAACATAACATTACATATGTTCGAGAACATGAATTGTATTAACTGCGCCCAAATTGTGAATACAAAGATTTTCGTAGAAGCAAATTGATTGATCATTTTAAAGTTGTACATAAAATAAAAATTGAAGAGACCGAGTACCAGTTTGAGACATTTGAGGAATTTAGTATTTGGAAAGAAAAAATAGAGAACGACACAAATTCTAGGTACGTGAAAAAACGTGGATGTGATTCAAAAAGGAGAACAAAGTTTTTTTATTATGCTTGTCATCGATCAGGATACTTTACATTAAAGACCCAAAGGAAACGTCATTTAAAAACTCAAGGGTCTAAGAAAATAAATGGTTTATATCCAGCATCAATTTCTGTTAAAATTACAAAAAATGGTAAATTTTTAGATGCGAAATTTCTTCAAACTAATATTGGACATAAAAATGATATTGGACACTTAAGTGTAAGTAAAAGAGAAAGAAATATGATAGCACAAAAAATTTCATTAAACATACCATTTGATTCGATTCTAGATGAAATAAGGGAGTCTGTTACAGAAGAAGATTTTAAACGTATTCATTTATTGACAAAAATGGACTTAAATACTATAGAAAATAGCTTTATGTTGAATACCACTGTAAAAAAACACGAAAATGATGCTGTCAGTATTGATGCTTGGGTTAACCAATTAGGCGATTGTGTTTTATTTTACAAAACCCAACAGTCTGAAAGTGAATTATTTCCACAAGTAAAAAAAGAGGACTTTTTACTAATAATTATGAATGAAGCACAAAAAGAAATATTAAGGAAATATGGACAAGATACAATTTGTATAGACGAAACACATGGTCTCAATAAATATAACTTCGAATTGATTACCTTGTTAGTTCTAGATGATCTAAGGCAAGGTTTTCCATGTGCTTTCTTAATAACAAATCGATGTGATCAAGTAGTTTTATCAATTTTTCTTAGGTGCTTAAAAGAAAAAATTGGTAGTATTCAACCAACTGTCTTTATGTCTGATATGGCAAATTCTTTTTATAATGCTTTTGTAGAAATTATGGGGCTTCCAAAAAATAGACTGTTTTGTACCTGGCACGTTGAACGGGCGTAGAGAAATAATGTAAATAAAATAAAGGGAAAATATATGCAAATAAAATTTATAAGATAATAAGGACATTACTTGAAGAAACTGACAAGAGAGCTTTTGGACAAATGTTAGAGTCTGCTTTAAGAAAGTTAATTGATGATTCACTAACACATGATTTTGGTATTTACTTTCAAAATGAATATGCAAATTGTGTTTCTTTTTGGGCGTATTCATACAGAACCCACTGCAGACTCAACACAAATATGCATTTGGAACGAATGCATAAAACCATAAAATATGTCTATTTTCATGGAAAAAATACAAAAAGGTTAGATAAGATGCTGTATGTTTTAATGAAATTTGTGAGGGACAGGCTATTTGATAGAATTATCACATTAAATAAAGGTAAGATTACAAAAAAGCTATCTGACCTTCGACTTCGACACAAAAGTAGTCTCTCTAGTATAATATTAGAAAATGCTGCAAGTAATAGGTGGACAGTGCAGTCTTCAGATGGCTTAAATACATATACCATTCAGAAAAATATTGATGACTGTAGCTGTTTACTCCGATATCAAGAATGCTGTACTTGTATTCACATATTTTCTTGTAACTGTATTGATTATAGTATAAAATGGAATATGTGTAAACATATCCATTTATTGTGTATGTCCTCGACAAGAAATTTTAATAGTCAGCAGACAATATTGTTACTGATGAACAAAGTTTTATATTAAATGAAATTTCAAAGAACAATCCAACTACTTCCTTAGATCATGAAATTAACTGTTTGAACTCAGAATGGAGTGGTATTTTCAAAAAAATTTTTATCGATAGTAGTTATCCCAATAAACATAATGTTATGAAACCGATAGAAAAATCACAATAACAATGAAAAAGTAAGCAGTCAATAAACTATAAAAAGGTAAACATGAATAGATTTTATTAAATTTCTAAATTACTTACCAGATATTTGTTAGAGGTGTGTTAAAGAAGTAGATATTTAGTTTAAAATAACCCCATAATATACTATCACAATGGGTTTAATTTATAATGTGATCACCTTTAGCTCACGTATGCACTCCAGTATTCATTTTTACATTTCAAACTTACCGCTCAAATGAAATTTCTCGCGGAACAATTTGATTGTTCGGAGCCAATCAAGGTGTAACGAGGTCTAAATGCCTACAGCACTTCATTCAGTTTGTTAAACCATCCCGTGATGATCCAGTGCTTCTGATACTCGACGGTCACTATAGCCACACACGAAATATTGACGTTATAGAAACGGCACGAAAAAACTACGTCACAATATTATGTATACCACCCCATACCTCACATAAGATGCATCCTCTGGACCTATCGTTTATGTCACCTTTTAAAATCTCTTATTTTCAGCAAATCCAAATGAGGTTGAAGCAAAATTCTGGCCGAATTATTAACTCCTACCAGATTTGTAAGCTAATGTGTCCTGCTTATTTTAAAAGTTCCACTGCAGAGAATTCGGTCAATGAATTTCGCAAATCTGGTATATGTCCATTTAACAGGTATAGATTTTTTGATTATGAATTCGTTATTGAAATGCAACGAGAGAGGACACCACCACCAGATATTTTACAAAACAATGAAGAAGTTACCCCCCAAGAAACGTGTTGACTGAACAACCACAAAAACAAAATGAACAAACTCCTTCAAAACAGGAAAATGCACTAAAAAGGATTGAGGCACCTAAAAAAATGTTCGTAGGAACGGAGGACATCAGCCCGTTACCTTGTCATAGTAACACTTCAGGATCTAATAAAGGAAGAAAATCTAGACAAGGCTCTAGCTAAATAATCACTAGTACGCCATACAAAGACGCACTTGAAGAAAGCATGCGAGAACAAGAGAGAGAAAAAACTTCGAAAGGGCAGGGCAGAAAACCAAAACTTAGTTCCGAGTTAGTAGAATCCAATAAAAAGAAGACTGTAAAAGGCATTTAAACGAAGAAAACATCCCAAAAAATACAAATGGAAAGAATTATTGTAGCGATGATGATTCATCAGATTCTGGAAGTGAGCCAGTGTTAGATGACGATTCGGATATGCACGTTGACGATGAGGACACAGAATGCATGTTTTGCAACGGTTTATACTCTGAAGACGTACAAGGTGAGCAGTGGATATGTTGCATGAAATGCTTTAAGTGGAGCCATGAAGAATGTGCTAACTCAGACAGGAAGAAAAACTATTTGTGTGACTTTTGTTTGGACATTTAGTTAAATAATCTGTTTTTGAAAAATTGCCCCTAATTTCGGACGCTGCATCCGAAATTAGGAGCCTCTTTTTTATTTATATATAAATGTACTTGGTTTAGTTTTCTCATGATGTAAAAAAAAACAGTGATAATTATATTTGTTTGGACTATTTCTTGTTTTACTACAACTCATGGCATGGAGGTTGCACAGAAAAAATTATTCGTTTATGCTTTTTTTCTGAAATTTTTTTGCTAATTTCAAAACAGCATCCGAACCGTCGCGTTCATACCTCTTGTTTTTTGTACCTACGAGTCTGGAGTTCCTCATGAATTAACTAAAATGCTTACCGTTGATTCTCTGGAAATTCATTTTACTCTGTATGGTAGTACCACCAATTTTTAAAATCATTTATATTTATGATAGAATAGATAATCTTATTTTATCCTTTTGAAATAATTTTTATTGCACACATAAGATGTAGCACCTGAAAATTTTTGAAAACATCCTTCAGAAAAATGTAACAGGAATTCACTAATAATACGCATTACGATCATATTTTTTACAAGTAAGTATATCAAAGGGGGTAGAAAGTCTGATATACCAATATGGAGTCTCACTTCAAAAATTTCATTAATTTATTTTTCAGATGTCCTCACAATATCATTTTTCCAATGAACTTTCCCAGAATTCAATCAATAAATCAATACAATCAGATTAGTGATTACGATACTATACGTGAGGCTAATTTTATTTTAACCCCTTTCACCTCCCTAAATAAACGTTTCTTTATTGTAGTCGAAGATACCTTGGCCTATCTCATGATTGTGTAGTCAATAATACCATTACACAAAGGAAACCTAACTCCTAGACGTTTTTCTTGATTTTGAAATTTCGCTTGAACGTGGTAAAGGTAACATTATTTATTAACTGAATAAGTATGTGGATAGAAAATTATAGTGGAATTATTAGAATTCCTTCTTCATAAATATGTACTTATTGTTGGAGAAATGAGCATGTTTGAGCCTGGTAATATTATGGTTATGTATTGTGTGTGAATGAATCTAATTGAAATTTCTAGAAATGTTGATGGCATAAATAAACTGGCTATACCAGTCAAGAAAAGAATGAGATTCAGAGTGGAGGACGACATAACTTTGCTAAGAGAGGTGGCGGGCCAAAAAACATTCCCATATCCTGGTGTTTGGGAAGTTATTAAAGAGCAAGTATCTTTGCTAACTGCAAAAAAAATTTCTGTTAAATTCTTGGAAGAACATCTTGATTTAATAATGAAGTTGTGGTTGAATAAAACCAAAATAATGAAGTAAAAGTAAGTTTTTGCATCATATTTATATGAGATTGATTATACTTCAGATCTGCTACAGAGGAAGGCCAAACTGAAAAAGAACAGCTTTGCCAAGATATTTATGACGCCATGAGCGAGTACCGGATAAAACAATTGAATTGAAGAAAATTGAGATGGAAAATGGGAAAAAAGTAGAAATTAATGGGCTATCAAATCTTAAACCACCCTGCTTTGGAGTTCATTTGTGGTTTAGATTTGGAAAATCTATGTTTTTTTCATTCGCAACTATATGTTACATGTTCACGTGCAGGAAAACTGTCGAATCTATTTGTGTTAGCTAAAGACAGGTTAACCAAAAATATTGTGCACCGATTAGTGCTAAATTAAATTGAAATTAAAAGCATTTATAATTCAAAATAACAAATATTATTGTTAAAGATTTGAGACTATCTGCCCTACCTCATTCATAAGTTTAATAATAATAATATTAATTTCATTGTACTAAGGCAGGCAACTTGTTTCAAGAATCAAAAAGTCACCATTTTTCGTTTTGCAGTGTGATGAATCGATCGACATTTCGAATTGTTGCCAACTACTTGTATGTGTGCGCTTTTTAGATGACGACAACATAATTAAAGCAGAATTACTGATTTCGTAGGAACTGGAGACAACATCAAAAGGTAGCGACCTTATGAACTCCATATCGGAATATTTTGAGAAACATATTCTTATGTGGGATAAACTCGTTGCCCAACTCGTCGCAAAAGGAGCCGAAACGTCGAGATTTTTCAAATCTTTCACGCGGTTCATTCCGTGAACCAAGTTTTTCATATATATATATATATATATATATATATATATATATATATATATATATATATATATATATATATATATATTATATATATATATATATATATATATATATATATATATATATATATATATATATATATATATATATATATATATATATATATATATATATATATGTATATATATATATATATATATATATATATATATATATATCCGGGTTTATAACGCCCTACGCCTTCCGGTTCCCATTCTCCAGCCTCTTCTATCCTCCCATTCTCCTGGTCTCAGGTTTCTCTCAGACATTGCTCTTTGTATGCCGCTCATCCAGGTAACCTTTGGTCTTCCTCGCTTCTTCCTTTCTCTCGGTACCCACTTCAGAACAAGTTTAGGAATTCTTTGATCTGACAGTCTCTCAACATGTCCATACCAAATGAGCTGCTTCTGTTGAGTATTATCCTCTATTATTGTTTTCTCCACCTTCATAAGTTCCCTCACTCTTTCGTTTCTCACCCTATCCATTCGCGATACTCTGTCTGATCTTCGCCAAAAGTCCATTTCAAGAGCTAGTAGCCTTTTTTCAAGGCTTTTTGTTAACTACCATGTTTCACTTCCATATAGTACGATACTCTTGAACACAGAGGAATAGATATATTGTTTCTTCTCAGCTGAAATGCTTTTGGTCCGATGGATAGAGTTTAAGTATCTTATGGTTGTTTTTCCCTTGTTTATTCTGTTCTCTTTTTCGTTTTGTGTTCTTCCATCTGCTGTTATTTTCGTCCCTAAATAGATGTATTCATCGCAGGCGTCTATTTCAAGATCGTCATTTACCATCAACTTTTCTTTCTCTCCGCCAACGCACATATATTTTGTTTTTTTCAGGTTTACTGTGAGACCCCAATTGTGGTATTCTACGAAAAGTCTTTTTGACATAAATTCCAGATCTTCTTTATCTTGTGCAATCACAACCTGATCATCCGCAAAGTGAAGTGTGTAAAGCGATGTATCGTCTGTAAGCTGAATTCCCATTCCATGGCAAGATCTTCTCTATCTCTTCGAAGCTTCATTTAAATATATTTTAAATAGAGTGGTGGATAAACAGCAGCCCTGTCTGAGACCTTTTGTAACTGTGAAGGTTGGCGAGAGAGATTTTCCTAGTTTTACTCTTGAGTAAGATTGTCCGTATAATTGTTTTATTACACTGATTGCCGTGCTGTTGATTGGTGACATTTCTAGTACCTGCCACAGTTTCTTTATCGGAACTGTATCGTATGCCCTCGTGAGGTCTACAAATATAAAGTGAACTTCTCGATTGGTTGCTGTTTTCTTCTCATTTATTTGGTTTATGCTGAAGATGTTGTCTACACATGACCTGCCAGCTCTGAAACCTGAGTGTTGTTCAATATCATGGGGATCGTATTCATCTTCGATTATGTTTCTCAATATGTTCCCATATATTCTACTGAAGGTACTCGTTACTGAAATGCATCTATAGTTTTGGCATTCACTCTTTTTTTGTGGATTGGTGTGATCCAAGCTTCCTTCCAAACTTCCGGTATTGCCGGTCCATTCATAAACTTCTCGAATAGATGGCGCCACATCTCTAACAGTTTTTCTGTGCCATTCTACAGCAGCTCTGCTGGGATTCCTTCAGGTCCTGCAGCTTTTTCGTTTTTCATGTTCCTTAATGCTTTCCAAACCATTTCCTCACTGACTTGTATATGTTGTCCCTGAATGGTGTAATTAATTGGTGAGTGTGTTAAATCTTGTTCTCTGTCTTCATTCAGTTCTTGCTCAAAGTATTCTTTCCATATTTCCAGTTTGATTCTGATATATTATTCCATAAATCTATCAATGAACCACCTTCTTCACCACATTTTGAAATCATTTCACAGTACCCAACTTCAGTATATTTAATTTCCTGATCCTCTAAATATATTGCAAATCAAGATTTATTTGATGAAATATTCGCACATTCCGAATTTTCATTATTCATTTTTGTAAATTTGGGTGCTTCATATTCTTTTATTCATATTTTCTGTTATTAATGTAAGATGAGATCTATAAAAAACCAATTCGATCAGCAAATGAAATCAAGCAGCACGTGAAATATATGAATAAATGAAACATTATTATTCTCGGTTTATATCTTCCGAATAAGAATGCAACTCTACATAGCAACAGTGATTCAAGATTTCACATCTGTTCCCAACACTTTGTGATATCCTAAAATCTAGCTCTAGACTTTTTTGCCGGGCTGTAGCTGAGTTTTCCTTCTATAGTTTCCGGTAGAATATATCCCCAAAATACGGTCTAGTGACAAGCTATCCAACCCTACCATCCGCAGGCCCCTATCTTGCCAATTGCCGTTTTTCCATTTTTCGGTGAAAAATAATTCGATCGAAAATTCGCGTGTTCGCGCAAGTGCATCGCTTCGTCTTCTCCGAATATCTCGAGGGAGTGACTAAATTTGTAAATTTGATAATTCGGCTAAGTCCAATATTCGGCGAAGTGCATCACTTAATAACTAAACATATCTGATGAAATTCTTTTTTTTTCCGAAGTGCATCGGTTTGAAATTGGAAAATTTTCAACAATTTTTCGCGAAGTGCATCTTTTGTGCATCGAAAGATTCTTCAACGAATTTTTCGCGAAGTGCATCGTTTGAACTTCTGAGAGGTGTAATGTGTCAACTTATTAAATTAACGCGACTATAAGATCGGTCTTCAACCTTATTTTCCTTTCACGAAGTGCATCGCGTGGCCTTAGACAAAATTCTCGCGATTTTTCGATTAGTTTTAAATCACGGTTCAATATCGAACGCCTAACAGTCTAGGCGCTCAAGGCATCCATTTAGCCTCGCAATTACAACGGCTAAAGAGAGTTTTATATATATATATATATATATATATATATATATATATATATATATATATATATATATATTATATATATATATATATATATATATATATATATATATATATATATATATATATATATATATATATATATATATCTATATATATATATATATATATATATATATAATATATATATATATATATATAATATATATATATATATATATATATATATCTATATATATATATATATATATATATATATATGCAGGGTCGAAGGTGGATTATTAATTTCACACCCGCGAATAAACGAAAACTAGTTCTTTCCACTCACGATTATCTCGCGCGAGATAATCGTGAGTGGAAAGAACTAGTTTTCGTTTATTCGCGGGTGTGAAATTAATAATCCACCTTCGACGCTCGCTTTAATATGGATTTCCCGTGTGTGTGTGAAAAATCATAATACGCCTCAAGAAAGAATCTCAATGATCATCAACGGAGATTCTGCCGAAGACCCACAATCTCTGAGGAGGACCGAACGTGCCGACTATGTGGAAGGACCCTGCATATATATATATATATATATATATATATATATATATATATATATATATATATATATATATATATATATCTAAATTTCTACGTTAACTAGTCTTCTGTAAGACTATACTTAAAATGAATGAGTTTATAGGTACAGAAACGAAATTATTCATTTTATGTAGGTAACTAGAAGTTCTGTAATTTGCCGTCTGCAGTATATAATAAACCAACATAGGCATGTTAAAACAAAAGTATATTGTTTATATAGAAAATGAATAGCAGGAAATAGACGCTCAGAGATGTTAAGACCAATTGTAAATTCTATGTTAACAAATATATCGATGTTTGTAAATCTATGATGTTCACGGATGTGTATTATAAAAAAAAATTAGTTAATCATATAGATTCAGTTTTGTTAGACGCCATTTACAAGTTTTGAGTTGTGTTATTAGAAGTCAATATATATTATAAAAGATTACGCTTTTCTTTGTCAAGCACACTGCACTTCCATCAGGTTATGGGGCCAGAACACAAGTGTTGAAGAAAGGATAATTATATTGTATTTTTCAAGCTGGGACAAAGAAATAAAAATGGATAACAAACTCATTGCTGGAGCAAAACTTGCTGGTGAAAACTGGGTTGTTTGGAAGTTTCAAACGTCAGTAATGCTAAAAGGACAAGGTCTTTTCGACATAGATACTGGGGTTAAAGTAAAACCCATCAGTGAAGCTGCTGATATAAATGCATGAACGAAAAATGACGCCAAGGCTCGAGAACTGATAGTGACAAGAATGGAAGAAGAACCTTTAACGCACATTCTGTCTTGTGAAACCTCAAAAGAAATGTGGTCTAAGCTGAAGTCAGTATATGAAAAAGAATCAGTAGTTAGTATTCACCTATTGCAACAACAAAAATTTTCTCATGGATTTTCAAGATGAATCAGTTTCGTCATTTGTTTCTAAGCTCGAAGAGCTCAAGAACAAACTTAAACAAGCCGGGAAGAAATTATAAGATAGGATGATAATGACAAAAATATTGATGTCCCTTCCAGAGAAGTATAAACACTTTGCATCTGCATGGGAATCTGTACTGGTTGATAAACAAACATTGGAGGAATGCAAGAGAGCAAGTTCATACGAAAAAGAGTCAGTTTTATCAAGTTTCAGTAAGCCTAAAGGTAATGAAAAGCCAAATATTAAGTGCAACTATTGCCATAGAGCAGGTTATTATGCAAGAAATTGTTTCAAGAAGAAATCCAAAGAAGGTACAAATAAGTGTACGCACTGCAATAAGGTAGGACATGATCTGGATAGCTGTTGGTTTCATGAAAGGAAAGATGAAAAACGTAGCGACAAAAGTGAGTATTCAGATTCAAATGCATTCGTTGGAGATTCTGAAAACTTAAAAGTTGATGACTGGTGCATGGATACAGGTGCAAGCGAACTTATGTATTGGAACTAAACACTTTTCAACAATATCACCAAAATGAAGAAAACAAGAAAACTTAAAGTGGGTGATGGAAAGCTCCTAAATGTTGAAGGGTATGGAACAGTAAAACTATGGGCGTTCAATGGAACAAAGCAAGTAAGAACTACTCTTTGTAATGTATTATACGTTCCTGAACTGAAATCTAACCTATTCTCTATTGGTTCCGCACTGGATAAAGGTTTTTTTTTGGTATCAGATAATAATAAATGTGAAATACTAGGGTGGTTAAAACAAACAAGAAAGGACATGGAGAGGAGGGGATTAGAAGAGGAAGATGGTCAGGATAAGGAGGCATGGAAAAGAGGATGCGAGAGATGGCCAACAATGCTGTAAAAAACCCGCTTATTATATATGTATAAATACTAGACTGTGAAGGTATAGTACGAGCAATTGCTCATAGACTTAATAAACTTTACAAAATGGATTTCAATTATGGTCATTACTATTCATACAATGTAGATTCAATTCTTTTAACAGATGATAGTTGTAAAGAATATGACAGTAGCGCCGACGTATCATGCTGTATTATGAAAACTATCAAAAGCATAAGTCAATGGCACAATATTAGTGAAAAAGATGAGGTTATTGTTCAATGCGAAAATTCTGAAGAGAGTAAGAATATCATAGAACAAGAGAAAAATTCAAATTTTGAAAATGATAATGGAGATAATCGTACTCCAGAATCTGAAGTAGTTATAATCAATGATGTTCAACAAAATCCTAGATATAACTTCCGGAACAGAAGACAAACTACAAAACTTCAGGACTATGAACTTGATGTTGACGAAGTAGTGTTGACATGTTCACTTGAAGAAGACGAACTAGCATCCTATGAAGAAGCCATGGAAAGTTAAAATAGTGTAGAATGGAAAGAGGCCATCAACCAAGAAATGTGCTTTGGAAGAGAACGAAACATGGACAATAGAACAAAATCCAAAAGATATCGAGGTAATTGAAAGTAAATGGGTGTTCAAATCTAAAAAGGACGAAGCAGGCAACATCATAAAATTCAAAGCAAGGCTGGTTGCTCGAGGCTTTCAACAAAGAAGTGAGTGTGCTCTAGATATCTACAGGGTGTCCCAGAATTTTTGAGACAGGCTATAACTCTAAAACGGCTGAAGATAACTTCATAAAATTTGGTATGCAGCAATTGGACGGATTTTACAATATTGCGAATCCCTCATGACGTCAGCGAAATCATCACCGTAGCTATGACGTCATGTCATTATAAAATATCAAATGTAAAGGTGGTCGTGTGACTGTTCATATTGAAGATCTTTTTATTCTGAATTCAACCATGTAATACACTTAGTATGTTAAAATTTATTAGTTGTGTATTTTCGATCAAAAGGAGTTTAACAAAATAAATAAGAAAGTTTAATAAACAAATTTAATCACATGAGAATCAGGTTAGAGGCTTGTGTTGAAATCAATTGTAGAATAATAGTATTATTGCCACTATATTAACATCAGAAATTGAAGTATTAAATGTAAAAACTTTACTTCATAAAAATTTCAAAATGCATGATTTAGGAGTAATCAATAAATTTTTGGGTACGGTTATTAATCAAAATATTGAAGAAGGACAAATATCAATAGTCAGACACATTATCTAAATAAATTGTTAACTAAATATAATTTGTTAGATTGTAACCCCTCAAAGACTCCAATGGAATTAAATTTCAATCATGAAATATTGAAAAGGGATAAATCTGAAAATTCCGAATTAGAACATGAATGTCGAATAGTCATAGGATCTCTTATGTACGCTATGTTATGTACAAGACCTGATTTAAGTATTTCTCTGAGCATTTTAAGTAGATATCAAACTTGTGCTAGCCAGGATCTTCGGAAGGCTATTAAAAGAGTTTTGACATATGTAAAGGAAACTCTTGATTTGAAACTTGTGTTTAGATGTACAGAAGTAGATAATATTATTGAAGGATTTGTTGATTCTGATTGGGCTGGTGATAGCACAGATCGTAAGTCAACAACGGGTTATATTTTTAAATTATTCGGAAATCCGATATCTTGGAAATCACAAAAACAGTCAACAGTGGCTCTGTCATCAACCGAAGCAGAATATATTGCCTTGAGCAATTCGGTTAGTGAAGCATGTTGGATTCGTTATTTATTGTATGATTTTAAATTGTATCATGATTATGTTTGTGTAATTCTTTTTGAAGATAATCAATATGCGATAAAAGTGAGCAAGAATCCTGAATTTCATAAACGTTTGAAAAATGTGGATATAAAAATGCACTTTGTTCGCGATAAAATTAAAGACAATGTTGTAGATGTAAGATATATTAACCCATTACCCGCCAACGTTCCATTTTTGGGACACAGATTGAACATTTTTTTAAAAAATAATTTGAACTACTGTATGAGAAAAACCGAGATATGAGTTAATTTTGAACTAATTAGTTTTAGAATACATCAGTAGATGTCGCCTTTGGGCCTTGATTTTTTTTAACTGTCAATTTCAGTACATAACATCACACGTTAATGTGCAAGATGTTTCTGATAGCTACATAAAATTTACAAAAATCGTCCCATGTGAAAAATTTCTATACCAGGTACTTTCATAGATTCTTTTTTGTGTGTACGATGAGTGCCAATACGTGGAATATATTTTAGGTGAGTCTTGTGTACCTGCAAACTTCATTTCCTTTTTTTGGGAAATTGGCGTAATGTGATAGCATGTTTAACCCAAGTTGTACTTTTTAGAAATGAGTGTGAAGAAGTTCTATACGGTCGCTGAGATTGCTGCCATGTTTGAAGACGACGAGTTTTTTCGTGATTTAGAGAAAACTGATAGTGATGACGTCAATGTTGCGATAATTCCACCAAACTCTGACGAATTAACTGATTTGAAAGATTTAGACGAAAGCGACTTGGGCGAAACTGACTTCGGAGATGAACGAGACATTGCGGGAACTCTGGAATTATTTACACCCTTTGCTAAAAACGATAATGATGTAGGACCATCATCAACTACAGATAACGCTTACAAGAAACGTAAATTTCAAAAATCCTTGCCTAGCACCTTCTCAGCGGAGAATAAAAGAAAGTCAAAAACAAAAAAAGGAAGATGATATCATGCAATGGAAAAGTATGTCTCCAAAATACAGTAAGACAAATTCTGCATCTAAAGATAAAACTGATAGTAGAACAAGAATTCGCTCAAAAAAATGGTGGTGGCCATTATTTACCCAGTTTTAAGATATATCTATAGTCAACACTTGGAGGCTATACCAAATAGCTCATCCAGATGAAAATACTACGTTGCTTGATATAAGACGAAAAATAGTTCTTGCTTACTTATGCCCCACAAAATCAACTCGTAAAAGACCTGGGCCACAAGAATCCAATATTGTTGGGGGAAGAGTAAGCTCTGAAGTGCG
This sequence comes from Cynegetis impunctata, assembly GCA_030704885.1. Classification (NCBI taxonomy): domain Eukaryota; kingdom Metazoa; phylum Arthropoda; class Insecta; order Coleoptera; family Coccinellidae; genus Cynegetis; species Cynegetis impunctata. The sequence continues at coordinate 25,857 of JARQZK010003925.1, forward strand.
ATTCTATAGAATTGATCACATAATAATACCAATATCCACCTAAAGAAGATGTGCTGCTTGTGGCAAGAAAACAACCAGAATATGTAGACGTTGTGACGTTCCATTGCATGATAAATGTTTTGCTAATTTCCATACAGCATAGATTTTATAAAATTTGAACATTTCACTTCATTTCTTTACATTTATTAAATAAAATAAACATGACTGTTTTATAAATTTTTCATATCATATCCCGCCAATGTCCCAAAAATGGGACGGTCTATATTTTTTTTATACTCAAAAAATTTTTTTTTTTACATTTTATTTCTGTTCCAGTTAGCCATAGTGAAGGATTGCTTGATGTTTCTCATTTATTTTTAGCGTTTTTAAATTACGGCGGGTAATGGGTTAATACAAGCAAACAACAACTTGCTGATGTATTCACCAAACCGTTAGGTTCGATTATGTTTGTTAAATTCTGTGAACATTTAGGATTAGAATAATATTGTATATTATATTATTTTGTGTTTAACCATTGAGGGGGTGTGTTAAGACCAATGGTAAATTCTATGTTAAAAAATATATCGATTTTTGTGAATCTGTGATGTTCACGGATGTGTATGATAAAAAAAATTATATTACATATAGATTCAGTTTTGTTTATAGACGCCATTTACAAGTTTTGAGTTGTGTTATTGAAAGTCAATATATATTATAGAAGATTACGTTTTCCTTTGTCAAGCACACTACACTTCCATCAAGAGAGGAGTACGGGAATATATTCTACCAACAATATTAATGTATGTTAGGAAGTAGATGTCAATAGAGGGCAATTATATATAAAAGACGGCAAATTCGCCGAGATGTATCAATATATAGAAAAAATTATTTCAAAATTAAAATAAGGAGCTCAAATATTATGGAAATAGGTATATGTATATATATATATATATATATATATATATATATATATATATATATATATATATATATATATATATATATATATATATATATAATATATATATATATATATATATATATATATATATATATATATATATATATATATATATGGACTGGAAGTAGGTCAGTGTCACGTTACTCCATAATAACCGAAGGATGTTTGGTTACACCTTATAGTATTATTGTATTCGGCGCGTACGGGCAAGGTCGCCCGTCAGCAGTTTATGGTATAAACATACATATTAGAACCAGAGGAAATCTGGAGAAGTAGGTAAGACTGAGATATAGACTCGTCACGCTGCCCGAGAGGTTAGCGCTAAGCCTATATTCTAAAATACTATACAAATAAATACTGAAGTATAGTATGAACCTGTGTTTCATTTAACACCCAGGACCAGGCATTACATATATATATATATATAATATATATATATATATATATATATATATATATATATATATATATATATATATATATATATATATATATATATATTATATATATATATATATATATGTATATATATATATATATATATATATAATATAATTATATATATATATTATATATATATATATATATATATATATATATATATATATATATATATATATTTGAATTCAAACTCGCATATTTTTGTCATTTTTAATAAATAGCGACATATTATGCCACAGTTATGAAAAATGCACCTTATTATATAACATATCGTGAAAAATGTGATCAGAAAACAACTTTAACAGAAAATACATTCATGCAAAGAAAAAGTGTCAAAAAGATGAAACTGCCCCGGGGCAGATTCGACAGTAGAGAGAGTGAATAAATATAATGTTTTGATATAATAAAAAATCTTATTCTGATAACAAATTCCACTTACAAATTTAATCAGTTATTGTAGATAACATCAAATGCACTTAAATTAATATTAAACGTGAGCAAAGAGGCTATTCTAGCTATTTTAGCTGAATTTGGTTTCGGCATCTTCAAAACGATATCATCACGCACAATGTCATTAACCGGTTCTTAACAAAATGTATTCAATGGCTTTTCACGACGTAAAAATTTTACCTCAAATTCAGTTGATTTTGCAGATATTACCCTGGCTATATAATATGTAGATTACTTTAACATCAGTGCAGAATTCAACTGATAAATAGTCATTTTCATATATTAT
>JARQZK010003926.1:0-27840 GCA_030704885.1 Cynegetis impunctata
TCCAAACAATTCTCGATTAGAGCTACCTTAAAAAAGTAAGTGAGTACCAATATTTTTTGGGTCTAGGACTCTAAGATACATAAACCCCAATATCAGAAGCACATGTAATATAACAAGTAACGAACAGAAGAAAATGTCAAAATACTCCTAATCAACGTCGTACACGATATCTCAATAAATGCCGTTCGTCGTTTCTAAAACACATATTCGCTCTTATTATAGTAATTGTATGGCAATTTTCAAGCATTTGTGGAGTTGAAGCCATGCAAGCCCTCCTTTTTGTTTCTTTCAATTCGTCAATATTGCCAAAAGTTGATCCGAATACCTTGTCTTTAATGAAACCCCACAATGAAAAGTCCAAAACGGTCAGTTCCGGTGAACGTGGTGGCCATTTGATAGGAACATTGTTCCGTATTCATCGTCTTTGCATAGTCTTATCGAGAAAATCTCTGCAAATAATTTCTGAGATGTGGCGGAGCTACATCATGTTGGAAAAACTGATATTTTTTCAGAATATTCAAAGGCAAATCTTCCAACAACTCAACTAGAGTCTCCGTCAAGAATTCTAAATATAATTTCCCCGTCAACGATGTCTCAAAAAAGTGGGTACCAATAATCTTGGTGTCTAAAGCACCAAGTCAAACATTAACTCCAAATCTCTTTCAGAAATTAGTAGCTTTATGTAGGAAGGAATTTTTTTGTCGCCAGTGATAATGAATATTTCTGTTAAACCATCCGTTATTTGTGAATTTACTCTCATCACACCATAAAATTTTATAACAGATTTCATTAAACCGACGCTGTTGTCTGAGTAGCCATCTACAAAATATTTTTCTCTTATTATTGTCTCTTAACACGTTCGCGATGGTGTGCGCCACCGGTGGCCCCCAAACGATCTATCCTCACAGACGATGGTAACCATCGGTGGCCACTGATCAATATAAGTTTAGACTCACGTAAAATTTCACACATCAAAGATAGGCTTTTGATATTGAGGCAACGGCTATAGGAATAGTACATGTTGCTTTGGGTACCACCGACTGCGCAGTCGTCCACTGAGAGAGGTGTAAGAGAAAAAAAAACATACAGATACATAAAAATATATGCTAATTTTTTCAAATCATTTCAAAACATGATAGTACAGAAGTAAATAAACATGAATTAGTAAGTATACCTAACTAAGAACTAAAAGAACATAAATCTAAATAACAACATACTAATAAAAAAAAAGTTTAGCCTGAAAACAAAAAATCATCAGTCTGAAAATAAAAAATAAAAACATGAATAATTATACCTTGCCATGTACTAGAAGAACATAAATCTAACTAACAACACTAACAAGAAAAAACGTTTATGCTCAAAAAAACAAATTTCAATCGATTTTACATGGTGGTCACCGGTAGTACCCGACGCCAACAACTAAAAAATATTCATTGGTGGCGTCAGGAACCACCGGTGGTGCACATCGAAAATGGAATCAAAATACAAAAAAAACTCATATTTACTGTTCAAAAACACTTTATTTATACAAAAAAAACACAAATTAACAAAAATGAGACATAAAAAATTTTCGTCCTGAATTTATCGGTATACAACCAAACCATCGTCGCGAACGTGTTAAATGCAAATGGTGGATTTTTCTGATTCTGTATGGTCTGAATTTATTCCTTTTTTTTGGAATTAACGTAGTCGGCTCTCTCAATGATACTTCTTTGTTCTCAATTTTTCGGTATTCCACAAATCCTGAATCGAATAAATATCACTTTATTACTATCGAGAATGTCTTCTGAACTTACCCAAACCGCCAATTTCGGTATCACCACCTCTGTTAGTTACTGTGCAACTCTTACTCGAGGGTTTTTCAAATGAACCATATATCCGTAAACTCCTCTCAATTCGTTGAAAATATCTTTCGGATGGCTGATGCCTCTCAGGGTATACAGTTCTTAATACATAGCTAGAGATCTAGTAGCATTTCTAAAACATTTTGCTTATACGAAAAGCAAATCAACTTTCTCGTCATTAGAAAAATTTATTGTTTTCACGTCACAAATTCACACGAATCAAATGATTATTTATGTACTCATCAATAGATTTGACATTTTGTTACTCTGTTAATTCATGGCTCACTTTGAAACAATCCATTCATCTCAGTACAGTAAAAATGGGCTTTTGAACAGTTCTTCCATATTCATACAAAAAACAAAGAATGCTTAGGGGTTCACGTCTACATGCAAAATTTCGAAAGATGTCTGAAGTTGATGTATCTTTGAGTTCTAAGATTTTGATTTCTATCTGTTTCAGACTACACTAACGGAAATTGTTTGGCCAAATTGAGTAATACATGTATTGTAATTAATAGCTGAATTTGCTACAATAGTGTCTTCTGAAATTGATGAAAAAAAACTAGAGGCCCATATTTGAAAAAATAAAGTTGATGATGGCATCTTATCAACGAAACGTCGAATTAAAAATTGGTTTGAATCAGATTACGACAAATATCAAACATTTGTGAAAGCTCTCCTGGCATTTTCTTATATCATTCGAAATGTAGGCGGTAGAACCAAAAACCCAAATTCGACTATTTTAGTTTTTGGCTCAAAAATAACCATTGATATTTAAGATCTGAAAAAATTCCTTACTGCTCCCCAATATAGAAAACTTTTGTCTAATTTTACCGACCTTATAGGTAACTCCGTTCCCGAGATAGCAATAGTGGGAACAGCTAAATAAAACGTATATATATATATATATATATATATATATATATATATACGTTTTTTTAGCTGATCTCACTATTGCTATTATATATATATATATATATATATATATATATACAGGGTGATTCACGGTGGATGGCACACTAGACGTTTCTGGTGGACCATTCAACGGATCGCTTTGAAAATTTAATGGAGGGCATAGTCGGATATTCTCTACCCAACGAAAAAATGCGGGGTTGCCACTTCTATCAGAAAGTAGCAACTTTGATTTTTTCAATGGAACACCCTGTATATAATATTATTTTTAGAATCTCCAACAATTTCCCAATAACTTCTCATGAAATTTTTCTATACCTATCTGTTACCGTTTTCGAAATGAAATTTATTTTCATTTTTTTTCTTCGGAAATCAACACTAATAAAACGTTGATATATTTGAGTTGAGAAATATTATGATATGAAAATTCGGATTGGAGTTTGGTGATACTTGGGGGCTTCCTACACTTCAGTCTAATCTGCGTTACTTCAATACAGGGTGGTAGAAAAATTCAGTTATTTTGTTTGCTTGAAAAAGTGATTGAAAGTTGATTATTTCAAATGGAATACCCTGTATATTATTAAAAATTTGGAAAGCTGCTGATATTTGCTTTTTATCTATGTATATCTTACTAGTCAGGTTTCGGACTTATGAGCATTTATTTGTGAAAATGTTCCTTGTACACGGTGTCCCCATTCGGTATGAGATATAGCATGCCATGATTACTATTTGACAGTAACGTTGTGACAATCTAGTAATAGTATCGATATTTTTGAAATCTCAGAAGTTGCAAATACCTTCAAAAATGATGGAACTATTCAAACGAAGTTCTTATGAATTTGATTATTATTTTAGGACAGTTTGATAAAATTGTCAGCAGAACATGTAAAAGTTCAATAAAATGTATCCGAATCTACCGCCAATAAATCTTGAGAAATTTATACGAATTCAGAACAATTTCAATGGGTATGGATGAACTTTAAAAAACACCAACAGACTTGATAGTGGAAATTGAAATTGATATAAATAATTATAAAAGAGGAAAACAATTATGTGGAATGTTTCACATATATTCGAGTCGCTGGCTATTCACTTCCAAGCACTTCAAAATGCGGGCATTAACTGATTTCGATGTGGCAGATCTGATTTCATTCGGATCCAAAGCTTCAAATGTCTGGGTACCTAATACTTTGTAACAATTCGTCTCACAATAAAAATAATAAACAAATTCATGACAACTTCGTTTGAGTAGTGTTGTTCCATCGTTTTTGAAGGTAATTGCAACTTCTGAGATGTAAAAAATATCGATATTATTAATAGATTGTCACAACTTTACTGTCAAATAGTGATCATGGCATGCTCACCAAATACCGAATGGGGACACAGTGTACATGGAACATTTTCACAAATAAATGCTAATAAGTCCGAAACCTAAACAGTTAGGTAAAGGTATGATATACATAGTTAAAAAGAAAATTCCAGCAGCTTTCCGAATTTTCAATAATATACAGGGCATTCAGTTTGAAATAATCTAATTTAGGAAATGGGATAATAAACTTAAGATAACTTTCGCGATATTCCTAGGTAATTATCAACTTAGGTAAATAATTTTCAAATTGTCATTTTATTTCTACTATGCTAACCCTTCTAAAATTAATATATCTTGTAAAGTGTTGTGGTATTAGAGGTGTTTCGTAAAGGTACGCAATTAATTCATTCAATGAAGAATACCCAAATGTAGCAGTTACGAGAAGTGGATTATAACAATTAATAAAGAAATAAGATTATTATTATACATTTCTCAACTTAGTGAAAAAATTCACAGGGTTTCACATGAAACTGAATATTAAATGATACAGGTTTTGAGAAACTTGAATTTTATTTCATTTTATGGGGTTTTAAAACAAGAATAACATTTTTCGCTAAAACAGAAAATAAAAAAGGTTTTACTCTTGGGCACTTCTCCCGTGGACACGCTGTATAAATATATATATATATATATATATATATATATATATATATATATATATATATATATATATATATATATATATATATATATATTATAATATATAATAAAATATATATATATATATATATATATATATATATATATATATATATATATATATATATATATATATATATATATATATTAATATATATATATATATATACAGGGTGTCTCACTAGGAACTGCATCGATGGATATATGTAAAACTAAACATAGAAAATATCTGATCTTTGGCTGTGTACTAATGTCGATGGGGAACATCCGGCTAAAGTATTTTCAAGGTGATGGCACTTCCGGTTATACCGGAAGTAGGCATCAGCTTGCTTATTTCAAACGGGACACCCTGTATATTATTACATTTTTGGATTTTTCACAAAATTCTAGATAGATTTTATATATAATGTCCTATACCTATCTTCAACTGTTTCGGAAATATTTGAATTTATTTGTCAAAAATTACGTATGCAGATCGAGTAATAATCATATTTTTCTTCCAAAAAAAAAACGGTATTACTGCCCAATAAAGATAAATTTCCTAATAGAAGTGGTTCTGTTTTAGCGTAAGATGAATAGTATTTTGACATTTAATATACAGGGTGCTCAGGAAAGTATTACAAAAATGGACGTTGAAAAACTACAAAAAGTCCATGTTTCAAATGAATACCTACAACTTTTATTATTTTATTCGATTCAGTGTCAAAAATAAGGGCTACTCTGTATAAGGTCGCCTATTTCTAAATGTTATAGTTTTCTAAATATTTGCAATTTAATGGTTTCTGGTTAAAAAAAAATGATTTCCTGAAATTTTGTAATAGTAGGCGTGTGATGCCATATTTGTTCTCGGCCAGGTTACCATGGAAACAAATTCCAAAGAGATGTCATTATTCGAAAAATTATTCTTTATAGTAACACAATCATGCCAAGTCGTTTGAATTATACAAACGAAGATTACCTGAATTTGTTTATTATTTATGGAGAGTGCAATAAAGTGATAACAAGAATATGTGATATTTTTGCTGCTCGGTATCCGCAAAAAACCAAGCCATCACCAAATAGGTATGGTTTAATTTTCTGCGTATTGCTTTTGACAGATCCAACATATATAAAATTTGGTATTATATTTTTAACGGTACCTATTTGGTGATGGCTTGGTTTTTTGTGGATACCGAGCAGCAAAAATTTCACATGTTCTTGTTATCACTTTATTACACTCTCCATAAATAATAAACAAATTCAGGTAATCTTCGTTTGTATAATTCAAACGACTTGGCATGATTGTGTTACTATATATAATATTTTTTCGAATAATGACATCTCTTTGGAATTTGTTTCCATGGTGACCTGGCCGAGAACAAATATGGCATCACACGCCTACTATTACAAAATTTCAGGAAATCATTTTTTTTAACCAGAAACCATTAATTTGCAAATATTTCGAAAACTGTAACATTTAGGAATAGGCGACCTTATACAAAGTAGCCCTTATTTTTGATACTGAATCGAATAACATAATAAAAGTTGTAGGTATTCAATTGAAAAAATGGACTTTTTGTAGTTTTTCAACATTCATTTTGTAATACTTTCCTGTGCACCCTGTATATTAAATGTCAAAATACTATTCATCTTACGCTAAAACAGAACCACTTCTATTAGGAAAGTTATCTTTATTGGGCAGTAATACCGTTTTTTTTGAAAAAAAATATGATTATTACTCGATCTGCATACGTAATTTTTGACAAATAAATTCAAATATTTCCGAAACAGTTGAAGATAGGTATAGGAAATTATATAAAATATATCTAGAGTTTTGTGAAGAATCCAAAAATGTAAAAATATACAGGGTGTCCTATTTGAAATAAGCAAGCTGATAACTACTTCCGGTGTAACCGGAAGTGCCATCACCTTGAAATTATTTTAGCCGGATGTCTTCCATCGACATTAGTACACAGCTAAATTTTCAGATATTTCCTATGTTTAGTTTTCCAAATATCTATCGATGCAGTTCCTGGTGGGACACCCAGTATATATATATATATATATATATATATATATATATATATATATATATATATATATATATATATAATTATATTTATATTATTTGGCTCATCTAATTGTTATTTCATGAAGAAGGTTTATGTGTATAGACGTATAAAACCTCTAGATGGCACTGCTGCGCATCAAATTCAAGCAGTATATGATGTAATTTTCTGATTGAAATTTTATATAGGTAATTAATTTATTAGGTAACAGCAGAAAATTGATAAATGCAGAAATCCATACACCGTCATTCATCTAGAGTTATTGTTTCTCCTTTAAATGATTATTAGCTATATTGTTTGATATAAGCAAGTCGCAAATACGTTTAGTAATCTTGTACCCTAAATATATATATAGTAATATAATTTATAGTAGATTATTTATTTAAACCATCTGTTGAATATTTTAATTGATACAGCCGACAAGTGATGGAAATTATCAAACATCCAAGAGATATAACGAAATTTCATTAATCCAGTGAAATAATCATATGACGTGTTTTGGGGCACTTTACTGTCAACAGATACAGAGTATCTCGTCAGGATTTCTGTGTACCTGATTATCGCAAAGTTTACCGAAACTCGTGATACAATTGTTTGGCGGAATTAGTGAAAATTCAAAATATTAGTTTTTATATTTATCACATCTTTACAATATTCAGAGGAAATTTTCTGAAAATAGTTTTCGTTATTCGACCTTATCGAATTAAATTAAATTATTAAATTTTTCATTATGAAATACGAAAGAATGGTGAGACTTCTCATGGAATATTTGGTTCTATATTTTAATTCAATCAAAATTATGTTATATTGTCGTTGTAACAAGTACCCAGGAAAAAGTAATGTCGAATTATTCAATTTGATGCACTATTAAGAAGTACCACTTAAATTCATTATTACTCTGCTCAACCTACATTTCTTTATCACGTATAAAATAGACTCTATTATGCATTATTCCGTCCCATTTGTTTAAGTAATGGCTCTTATATAATTAATACACATTTGACATAAGCGCTGTGTTTAAAACGAGATGGTAACTCAGATTATTTCTTTATTATTTCTGTTTTGCATTTTTATTTCGCAATTCGCTCACTTGTACGTCGTTACTCGCCGCCATTTAAAATGATATACTAACACGAGATTCTGTTATTTAAAAAGTCGCGGACCCTTATCTGGTACATCTTCCAATAACTCAAATCAGCGACAATAAATTAAGTCGGTTTCGCACTCAACTTTGATAAGAGGAAAGTACTTCATCATTCTGCAAAATAAACTTGAATTGTTTCAAAGACGCACTTCTGTTGAACTAGCTTGTTTTATTTCTCCCCTTTAACCGCAATTTTTATTTTCTTATTATTAGGGGAACTCTTTGATCAAATAATATTTTTTATAGGACAAATATTTTTCTCAATAATGTAAATTATTTTCTTAAGATTTAATGAAAAACCAACAGTTATTAATAAATTCTAAAGAACCGACAAATAGACTTATTTTATTCCTGCTACCTCTGTTAGCTTTCTCAACCGAAAATGTTCGTATAATAGGAAATTGTTGGGCGTCTCATCGAAATTCGAAACTACACTAGGTACCTATTCATGAGGATTCAGCTTGATAGTAATTATTTTTATATCAGGGATATGTACTACAACTTTTGAGCTTGGGACCGGGATAACTTATCACGCAATTTGTGGGACAATGTTGCTGTTGAATTATATAAATATTAACCAAGCAAAAGTGAAAAAATCAGTTAGTTAGTAATAATTTTTGATGAGTTCGTTACCGATACATGTTCCAAGAAGGTCTCCTTGATCCAACCGTACATTTTGTAGGACATATATTTTTCAATTATGTAACCCCTTTTCTTAAGATTCATCAAATATGGCATAACGAAAATGAAAAGATAAAGCTTTACAAATTTGTTCCATAAAATAATGACTCCGTATTGTAAGTTTATATTTAATTATATAGTGTGGCAATACGATATCCTCTCGTTATTATCACTCTTGCGTCTGAAAAATTACATAGCGTTGACGAACGGGTGGTCTAAGTACCGAACCCTGGTGTGTCGTACTTCTGGGTTCGAATCCCAGAGGTGACTCTTGGCTTCTTTCATTTCTTCATTCACAATCTCGTAAGAGCTCTTAGCCCCACATTTCAAAATTAATTATTTAAGTTTACGTTATTCGTTATTCTCTATAATACTAAATTTCCTAAATACTTTTATGTACTAAAATAAAAATCAATCAGTCATTTTATTACAACTCCTTCACTATTTAATCTAAAGGAACTTCCTTTCATCCGGGTTTCACTTGACACCTCTCAAGTTTTTTAATTTTGATTTTACCAAATAAAAAATAAATGCATTGTTTCTAAAGCTCATCTATTTTGCATTTTAACTACCATTTCTGAAAGTCAGTGAGAGATTTCCTCTACCCTACTCATTACAGCAAAAATTGCTTCGTTTATATGCCGGATCGATACAAAACCAACCCCAAGCGTGGACGAAATGTATTCATTTTAAATGATACATCCCTTTACCCTTATTATATGCGAGTATATGAACTCTACAAACAATTAATTGTCAAAAACGTTGACATATTATTGTATTATATTTCTTCAATTAAAAACGATGATGATACTTATACCACCTTCGTGATCACATTATTATATTTTAAATCGTTTTAATCTATATCTTCTTTTGCTTTAAAAAAATTAGATATTTTCTCTAGCAAAATGATTTGTTCTTATCGGGGAGCCCGATATGCTAAATGAGAATTTACTTGAACATCGTGGAGACTGTTTGGATTGTGAAGATTATTTGTTAAAAAGGAAAAAAGGTTTTATGATGTATGCCTTTCCACTGTGGGTTAATCTATCGATTTGCATGATGGAGGTGACCGTACGAAAGGGTTGAATATGAAAAAAAAATGGTTCGGGCGCGTCAGATATTCAGAAGAGATGTTATGTGAACAGTTGATGGAATCCGTCTTTTTTTTTTTTTTTTAAGAGGAGGGACGTGTGCCCTCTCACACGCCCGTCCTCCGTACAATTTGGCTTCGTCAACACTGGACATTTAGCCATCAAATACTAAATGAGGGGAACCACTAAAATCTCAGAACGCATACAAACACCCAAGAACACGGTGGGAATCGAACCCACCAACTCCGTCAACGAAGACGGCATAGCGGCGACCTATACCGCTCAGCCACGGAGCCTCCGATGGAATCCGTCGTTACTACATGATAATTATTCAACATGATGAACAAAAACAAAACTTGAATTTACTACGTTTATTATCACAAAAATACATTGAAAAATATAACACTGCGATTGCAATTTCGATCACTAGACCATCATCGGGCAGATTTAGTTAAGAACTGAATACAGAATTATACATTTGCGCTTACGGGTGGGAAAGAATTATTGCAGGTAACTCAATAGACAAGAGGAACATATTTCAAGAAGGGCTCATCGAAGTGGATATCCCGAATTGGTACAATAAAATGTTCTTAGAAAAATTATTATTGTTTGAATACACTAAATATAGAAGAATATATCATGTCAATATGGTCGCTCAGCAATTCAAATTTTGAAGTGATATCACTTCAAAATGTGAAAGTTCAGGAGTTTATAAGTTGATTTGTCCTGTATGTAAAGGAGTGTATATAGGTCAGACTGGTCGATCATTCAAGACAAGATTTAAAAAACACCAACAATCTTTTTTGAAAAATAAAACGGATTCAACGTTTTCAAATCATTGCCGTGAAAACCACCACCCATTTCCACAAATAGATAACTTTCAAATTATGCACAAATTACCGAAAGCAACCAAACTAACTCACTTAGATTCATTAGAAATTCAAATCATAATGCAAAAAGAAATGTTGCTGAACGACCAGATTGACTTGATATATTCTCCTATATTCAGTGTATTCCAACCATAATAATTTTTCTAAGAACATTTTATTGTACCAATTCGGGATATCCACTTCGATTAGCCCTTCTTGAAATATGTTCCTCTTATCTATTTAGGTACCTGCAATAATTCTTTCCCACCCGTTTTACTGCATATAATGCCGGGGTTGGTAAATTGCGCACAGAGGCCAGTTTGTAGTCAGGTATACCCAAAATGTTTCTTTTTCATAGGTGAATTGCGCACAAGTGACCCTAAAGAGGGTATAGGTAAATGGCATACAACTTTCTACCGATTCCACGAATTTTAAAAGTTACCAGAGATTCAAAGGATTATCCCCTAATGACTTTACGATAACAATTTGAGGCGTAGGTACATAGATCAGCTTAGTTTTTGCATTCGTGTTAGTAAGTTCGTCCGATTTCTAAAATGGAACAAATGCTGAGTGAAAAGAACAAAACGCTAATAATAATATAAGGAGCTAAATTTCGCAAAGGAAGAATCCTTGTTTCTGGCAAAACTCATTGGCGTTGCACAAATAAAAATTGCAAAGCCAAATTCTATACCATTAATGAAAAGGATATCATCGACAGGGATCTCATCCATAATCATGATATAGATTCCGCAAACTGCTGTCGTGAAAAAATCAGTAACACAGCCTAAAAAAGGAAAGCTGAAGAAGAAATATCAGTTACACCCATTGAAAGTTGATACATTAAAGGAGATAAAAGGTGAGAGAAATGTCATAATGTGCTTAGGCATAATTGAGGTTAATAATATTCTTATATTCTTCAGAAACCCCCGAAAGTTCTTCAAGAAACTCACCATCAGTGTGAACACATAGGATACATACGGAAGAACTTATTCAATTGCGGCGTCGAGCATATTTGCCTCCGTTGCCGAAAAGCGGGCAGGACGTTCAAGAAGCATTAGACTCGATGTCTATTAAAAACGATACAAGAAAGAAAGGTTTTTTAATAACAAACGATCGAGAGAAAATAACATTGTAATATTTTCATGCTTCACAAAATTTAAATTTTTTGTGTTCTGTAGAAGTAATGTTAGTAGGTATATAGGGATGTATGTGTCGGAGGTGGTGGTGTGAGGATACAGGATCGGTTTGTGGGTGTGGTGTGGGCGCGTAGAGGAGACGCGGCAGCAGGTGTGGAATCGGGGTGGGTGGTTCGTTGGCTGGGCGAAGAGTGGGGTCGGGGAGGTGATAGGCACTGGGCGCGGGGTGGAAGTAGAAAATGTTGCCTAGTGGGGCAGGTACGAGGTCGGGTGGGAGGTGTGTGGTGTTTGGGGAGGGCGAAGAGTGAGGGAGGGAATACGAGAGAAGTGGTGGGTTAACGAAAACTTGCGAGTGTGAGCGGGAGGTATGGGGTTGGTAGAGGGGGGGACGATATGGGTGTCTAGTCGAGCTGGTGAGATAATTTGGGAGTGTACGTATAAGGGAAGTAAGGGAGAGTGTGGAGAGGAGTGGAGCGACGAGGGACGATGTTGGAAGTCGGGGAGGAGTTGTGTTGAGGTCAAGTGTGGAGGATGTCTAGGTGAAGTGTAGTAACGGTTAGGTATGTGATGAGAAGTGGGAGAGAATGGAATGGTGGGTACGGGATGCTGATGGGAATGGTAGTCGTGAAGAGGCTACGACGGACGGAAAGATGTGTTATGAATGATTGAGTCCAGAATTTTTGGTCAGTAAAAGAGTCGGTTATATAGGCTGGATGGTGGAATAAGACGGGAAGCAAATGAGAGTGGATAGCAGAATATAGAGAGGAGATAGGTAGGAGTCGAGATGGGGAAAGATGTAAATGGAAGGTGATTAGGTTTAGCTTGAAGAAAAAGGACATGGAGAGCGTTGGACAAAACGGGAGTTATGGCGAAAGTTAAAGAAAGTAATAAATGAAAGTCCGGACATTTCAATATTGCCGCACAGATTTTTTTTACCAATTGGTACGTGTAGACACGGATTTAAAAATGGACGTATATACCAGCGGTTTTTTGCATAACTTCATTCTAAAGTCACTTCTACTTATGTTAAACTGTTTTCAACAATTCAGATGGAATGTTCAAAATTTTGAATTAACGTTAAATCAAAAGGAAAATAGTTGTAGATTTTGAAGATGGAATAATACATTCAGCGCTGTATAAGGTTTTTCATGTTATCTATAATAGAGAAGGATGCATTTTTCATTCAAAAACAGGGCCTGGTAAGGACGGAAAATTCCCCAATTAGGGTTGTCCGTAGAATATCGTGGAATCAAAAATCGGAAGTAGGAAAATGGCTGAAACAATTTGTTTGGTTTACCTTATTTGCAACCAGAGCAAGTAAGTGACATGTTTTGCTTTGAAATGATGGCTGAAAAAACCCGAAGGTGATGCTATCACGTATAACGAAATTTGCTGATTATTTAATTAATACGTATATAGATGGAAATTCAGATTTCCTCCAAAGTTATGGGCAAAAAATGTCCCCAAGCGTTTCTCGCTCTACAAAACGCTATGCGAATTCGTTTTCATTCGCATTTCAATGCAAGTTTCTACACTTCCCATCCAAATATTTTTAATTTTATACAATTATTAATTACATTTCAAACAATGTCCTATATAAAAATAAAAAGTGCAAATACCTGTACAAATAAAGTATTGCGTACAAGAACTCAAAAGAAAGTCGAGTTCTTGGACCAACAAATAAGTTTTTATAAAAATAAATTGATAAATTTAAGCACTTATGTAAAATCAATATGTTACCACAATTTGTCCAAATAATTTGTGTTTATTATATTTTTGAGAATAAAATTTTGTTTCTGTATAATGTAGGTATTTAATAGAATGATAATGATAGTCTGTTTGTACATAATGAAATATCAGTTTACAAGAAGTGTTTTTTTCATCAACTTTTATTGGTTGATTATATCAGAACGAAAAAGTTTCGAGGTATACCGGACTAAGGATACAATTTGACCGCTGTGCGCAATTTACCTATACAGAAACTTAATCCCCTGGCTGCAACTACCTGACGAACCCTTCCCAAATTTGGGACACTTCTTGACCGCTGTGCGCAATCTACCTACGCCCCTATAATTATTATGTATTCACTCTTAGCTGAATCTGCCGGATGATGGTCTAGTGACCGAAATTGCAATCGCAGTGTTATATTTTTCAAAGTATTTTTGTGATAATAAACGTAGTAAATTCAAGTTTTGTTTTTGTTCATCATGTTATGTAAACCTTAAGGGAGCGCCTATTCAGAATATTTACAATTTGGACGCGACCAAATCTTTTGACCGATTTTTGAAAATGTAAAAAAAATAGTGACATTGAAATAGCGTCAGATTAATATACAGATGGTTCAGCTTGGAGCCACAATTTCTGCAGATTTGATTAAAAGATTAAAATTTGGTGGATTGAGTTCATGTTGAAATAAGATTCTTTGTGGATTTCAATTATTTTCTTCAACCGCGCTGCACTTCTCGCAGACTATTCCGAATCGCAGCTCGATCTGTATCAGTACGCCATGCACGCGTTTTTTTTTTTTTTTTTAAAAATAAATTATTTCCAAAGCGTGCATTCGCAGAATAAATATGACCTTTGTGACGGAGCACTGTCTCTTTATTTTTAGTGAATAACTCTTTTCCAAATCCCCTACAAGAAAATGTCTGAAGATTAAATTTCTTCCTAGTCTGAAATACAACATTTCATGCTATAATTTCTTGTGAGATAAACTTCATCGATGAATGCATTTTTCAATTTGACCTCTGAAGAAATTTGGATTATCGACAAAGAAAAATAAAGAAATGTGTATTTACAGAGTAGAGAGAATTTGAATATAATTTAATCAATTATTGTAGCAGACTAATATACCTATCTCAAGAATAATTATAAAAATATTTTGTTGAAAAGATCCGTTATTAAAAATAAAACTTCCAAAAAATTTCGAAATTTCTTAAAATCTCCTCACTCACCTCTTGATTGTCATTTCCATTTACAAAAATATTCCTTTCTGTAACTTCTTCCATCTTTCTAAGAAGTTTATACTCCTTCTTCAATCGTTGTCATAGCACTCATATGTTATCTATATAAAAAGTCGACGTAATGAGGGAATCGAAATATTGATAAGAAAATATATTCATCGAATCATAAACAAAAATACCTGTCTAATATCAATTAGAAAATAGTGCTTCAGATTTAATTAGAATGTATCAATTGAATGTAAACTGGATTAACTGGAAAAAATAACTTCCATTTCTTGATGGATATTCAAAGTTTCAGTGCAATATTTAATGCTATTACAGATTAAAAACTCACACGATAGATAATGAAAATGATTCATTTTATATATATTTTGAAATATTGTGAAAAGTCTAGAAAATTGTTAAATTTCCATCATAGATATAAATAATGCCGGAATGAGGATGTCGATTTTTTTGTTTATAATGATAACAGACATCGAATAATTGGCTACAGAAAGATATAAATTTCCTTTTTAATTTTTTTGATCAATACAAATTTGTATACAATTCGTTAATTTCCATGAATTCCCGTTTTAATAATTCTAAGAAATATGGGTCATGTTTGTTTACTATAAATCCACAGTGATGCTGTCTGGCTACGGATAGGTCGCATTATATTGAATCACTGAGGAAATGATCTACAATTAGGGACGAGTGGAAAATAACCGAATATTTCAGGGTGCTTCAAATATGTTAACAATTTCTTACACTTTCGTTGGAATTGAAAGAAAATCACGCACTATATACGTTTTTTCTCAGCTGAGATCACCGTCGTCCACCGTTGTAAAGGAAACTGAAACTGGCGAAATTTCAATATATTTTTAGCGGTGTTTCAGATCGGCTATTTTAACATCACGTTCACTATGAATATTGACATTACGTCGTGGAGATGTTGTTTGGACTGTAGTAGTCGATTTGATTTTAGGCCAACTTCTTCTGTTGATACACAAGTGCTCTTCAAACCAGAAGTCTATTTTTCACATCCATAAAGTCCAGTCCATCCAATCATCATTAATTTTGAAATTACAGATAATATGGAATACTCTTAATATATTTGTATATATATATATATATATATATATATATATATATATATATATATATATATATATATATATATATATATATATATATACTATATATATAATATATATATATATACCTATATATATATATATATATATATATATATATATATATATAATCTCTTGATAATTATTAGCAATAACAGGCTTGTTGAATCTCAAAAAACTCGATTTTATTAAAAAGTTGACGTTTCGCCACGACATTTGTGGCTTTATCAAAAGTTTTGAAAAAACTGAAATTTCTTTGACATTTATTGATTTGAAAAAATTTGAGTAGAAAAAAACTACTATGTTTCACTAAAATGTTTGGGCTGTGGCCGTTCTTTGTTATTTATTACGTGCTATTCAGTCCAATATTAACATTCAAATCTGTTATTATTAGATGGTAAGGGAAACCACAGAAACTTTTTTCTATTTTTTAGCAGTAACAGACTTATTGAATTGGAAAAATGAATTCATCGACTTTTTATATTTCGTCATGTAGATTCCTGACTTCCTCAAAACTTTGGATTCTTATTATTTATTATTATTATTTTTATCGAAAGTTCCATACTATGGAACTTTGGAAATGAATTTACATGACGGAACGTTAATAATTTTAAAAAAAGTCATTCTTCTAATTCAATAGGCGTGTAATTGGTAATGAATACAAATACAATTCAAAAAAATTTATACATTTATACCTATATATATATATATATATATATATATATATTATATATAATATATATATATTATATATATATATTATATATATATATATATATATATATATATATATATATATATATATATATATATATATGAATATGAAAGATTGAATATTTCTTCAATTAGGTCTGTTTTTATGAAATGAATATAACACTAGAATGGATTAAATATCATTCAAATAGCAAGTTGAAAAAAAGTTAAGGTTTTGTTCATATTAAATGGAACTAAATATTGCACTTCAAACAAAAAATGTTAATTAATTTGTGAAATTACTGAATCATTCACTCAAACGGATTAAAATTGTATAGTATTCCACAAAATTTCTTCAAATTTTATTTTACAAACTGAAGCACCGTTCTATTTGATTCAATTCACTCGTAACTAGTTATTTTTCCCCGTACAGAAGTAAATCGATCGCGTTTATCCCGCGATATCGCTCTCGACAGACTGTCTCTGTTATATATTCATCATCAGATTCGATAGAGATCTTCAATGTTTTATTACGTAGGTATGTATCTATCCTAACAATTAATTTTGTGATACGTTGCTGTATCCTGAAGTTAATAGAATTACTGCGACATAGAAAACGAAATCTTTTTAGGGTGGTGATTACATTTTTCATTCGAATGTACGAAGAAAGCTGAATTCAATGATATTCTGATTGTTACATTTAGCCTTTGTGCCCTATATTTGTGAAATATTAATTGATATTAACATAACATGAATCAATTCTCATATATAAATTATACTATTCATAAATTTACAGTGTATATCTATCAAATGATAGTATATTCGATTTGTAACATTTCTATTATTCAATTTTGGACACAGTTTTTGTCAGTTCAAGTTTCATAATAATCATGCAATTTTGAGAATGGTATTTGTTATAGTATAAACTCTTTTCTTTCATTCAGATCCATTTTCCGATTTTTTACGGAACTTCAGAAAATAATGAAACAGAATCGAAATTGCCACTACATCATGAATAAAGTAGTAGCTAGAAAGCATTTCCTGATCTCGATTCAATTGAAAAAAAATGAATAAATAAATCATCCTAGAAGACTGTCTAGTGCGGGCGAAACGTACGACCTGATGTAATAAGTTTAGTATGAATTTTTTTGATACACGTATAAAGTACCTACTTCTCGGTCGGATTTTCTTTGATGAAGTACCAGTTTTCCAGCATTGTCCTGAAAGTGAATATTTTTCGGACTAGATCTGGAAGAATCACTTCGTTATTTTAATTTTATTCAATAACCATAGCAACAAAATGGCGACTAACAAAATTTACTTCAAAATAGTTGACATTTTACTTTTTGGAATTTTACATTGTTTTCAATCGCTATTATTACAATAAATAAGAGAAAGCAACAGTGGAGCGAAGGCCTTTTGATACTTTTAGTGTAGTTACTGATGCACAGCACCATTATTATCAAAAAAAAAAGAAGTTTAAGTACGAAAACATTTATAATTTTCTCACGAAATTAGTGAATGGAAAACTATAACAATAAAAATAATTTTGGGTTGTTTTGGCACAAAATCACAAATTGTCAAATCTTCTACCCTATGGAGTAGGATAGAAGATCGCATATTCATGCGATCACAATGCAAAAGTGAAATATAGGAAACTTCAAGTAACAGTGACTTTGGGGAACAACTAAAAATATGCTAATTCACTCCGAATCAATTAAACTGCACAGGAGAGATATAATAAGATCGAAACACCTGTATGCAGATTTTGAGTACGTATGACTATACAGTGCGGAACAGCCAAATGGAATAAATTCGATAACGAATAAATGAGAGCGTGTTGGGAAAAATGCTTGGACACGTCGATTTGTATTTTCAGATACGCATTTTTTTTCAAGAAAAAATGATTATATAGGGTGTGTCATGTGACAGTGGCCGATACCAACTTTCTTATTTTAAATACAACAATATTATTAGTTTTTTGGATTCTTCAGAAAATTCTAGACATAATTCATGTACAATGTCCCATACCTATCTTCAACTGTTTCGGAAATATTAAGTGTTTTCAGATGTATTACAAACGTTAGAAGACATTTCTATACCAAATTAGCATGTTGCCAAGACGTTCGCGGCGAACATTTTGAACATCTCTTACATTGAAATTAATGTTTTTTTGTTTTTTTTACATTATTTGTGAAATAAAATAATTTTTTTTTTAATGTTAATTTTTGTAATACATCTGAAAACACTTAATATTTCCGAAACAGTTGAAGATAGGTATGGGACATTGTACATGAATTATGTCTAGAATTTTCTGTAGAATCCAAAAAACTAATAATATACAGGGGGTAGTATTTAAAATAAGAAAGTTGGTATCGACCACTCTCACATGACACAACCTATATAATTATTTTTTTTTTGAAAAAAATGCGCATCTGAAAATACAAATCGACGTGTCCAAGCGTTTTTCCCAACACGCTCTCATTTATTCGTTATCGAATTTATTACATTTGGCTGTTCCACACTGTATGTTTTCTATAATTCACTGTTGCATTGTGAATGTAGATTTCGCATCGCGGGATACATAAAAACAGCTTTCTTGGAAAATTGATTAGTAATTAAATTATTGAAGAATTTTCCTTATTCACTTGATGATGTATATGTAACTGACTATAGTTAATTTGTATATTTTTCATGAACTGATTGCTGAATATTGAGAATATCGCAACAAGTATGTCCGGTGTGCGTTCTAGTCTGTATGTAGGGTTGCCAACCCTTCCGGATTACCCGGGAGACTCCGGTAATAATGATTATCCTCCCAACCTCCCAGGTTACAATAATTTCTCCAGTTTCTCTGAAATTATACGTAACCGTCGCTCTAACAAAACTTCGATCTTTAATGATTATGATTTTATGGTAAAGTAAAGTTCGTGTGACTTGTGGTGGTAAGTCTTGTGTTAAAGTTTTCAGGTCGCGCGATGGCCTCTAACATGACCTAACGGCTACTAAGTAGCCGGGACAACCATCTTTACGTGTCTTCCCAAACACGGAGCGGCGATTAAATTCGTTGGAGTGGCCTGGGGATCGAACCCGGTACCTTGCGGTTAGCAGTCCACCACTCTACCGCTGAGCCATCGCCGCTCATGATTTTATCGTGAAAAACCGTAAAATACTAGATACTGCTCGAAAGCAAAGTAAATATAAATATTAAATTCATTGACAATTTCTTACAGTCCCCTCCCTAGTAGACTTTTTAAAATTCTCCCGGGTTGGTCCTTTCGAAAGTTGGCAACCCTATCTGTATGTCCAAGATTTTTGAACACTAGGTTAGTGTGCTGTGGAATTAGATATACCAATGTTGCAGAGTAGACATCTTCTTGTCAGGAAGTATTTGCTCTCGAGACAGAAAACTGCATTTTCAATATAAACAGTGAATTGTTGATTTTCAATCGGTGGAGGCCGGTGAGGTTATTATCCATATAGTAGTTCAGCCGCTATTTGTATTGGGAAACAATTGAAAATATATTCATTTACTCCGAGCCAAATAAGCTGCACTGAAGACATCTAATAAGGGAGCGTTCTAGTATTACGTAACGCAATTTGGGGGGTGGGGGGGTCTTGCAAAACGTTACGATGCGTTATATGGGCGGGAGGGGGGTTCGAACAACGCGTTACGTAACATTTCTTTCTTATTGAAATAAAAAAAGGGGACTCAAATAACCCAAGTTGGAAACCCTTTTCGTTCATGTCTTACGGGGAATCCCTCGATTGTATTGTACATCAGTTTTATTCTGTTCTCCCAAGTTGGCAACCCTATCTGTTTATGTTTTATGGGATACCTCTACTGTATTCGTTGTCATTTTTTTTTGTTCCCGTTGTCAGTTTTGGTTTAGTGTTTTAAACACGTAATACACAGAAGCATAATGCTGTAGTCAGTGTTGTAGAAGTGAGTTCATACTGTAATGTTCTCAAAAGAGGGAGATTTGCATCATCAGCCGTTTTTGCCCTATAAAAGCTCTCATCCTGACTTGTGTGCCAAAAACTACCAACGGAATTTAAAAAACGGCTAGAGTAAAACTAAAAATGGTATAGCGCTCACGTCCGTGACTCGCAATATTTTTTGCAAGTAATTAAATGCGCTTACAAATCCTGCTGTTCCATCAGGAGTGCATTGAAATCATTCTTTCCGAATAATACTTTCTTGCCGCCAACCTGCCGATGCCAAATCCTTTAGACCTCAGGCAAACTCTCGGTACCTAGTCAGCTAAACAAAGGATCATGCAAGTTTTTACTACTTCTTGTGAGGTTGCCCGTTGTCACCTCCACAAGCAGATGCCGTACGATTTCTTTTGACCATCAGTACAATTACTATATACAGGGTGTCCCCTAAATAACACGCCAGAGTGATACTGGAGGTAGATCAATATACGGTTGAGACAATCTACCTATGATTTCATTAAAAACTAGCTCGCTAACCTCAAAAAAAAAATCAAGTTGTTTCAATTTAATTTAAATCCGAAAACCTTAACTAAAGTTTGACTATTTACTGTGAAAAAATATTGTACCAGACAGAATCAGCAAATGATCTTAAAAACTAGCCTATTTAATGCTCTTTCGAAAACGGTATAACATTCGTAGTTTTTTTTCTTTCAAAAGTCTAAAAATTCTAATTTTTGTCATTGAAAACGTGCGAAATTTGCGAAATACACTGCGCCGCAATGTGAATATGGTCTCAGGCGGTAATCCGATTTGACTAAATTTTTCACCAAATTGTAGCTCCGTTCTTTGAGGAAAATGCTAGAGTTATAAGATGATCAAAAAAAATGAATAAACTTATTGTACAGGGTGTTTGAATAGCGACATCTTTTCTCCGTCCAAGTTTTACATCCTTCTGCGGGCATATCGGGTAGCTCAAGGCAAAATAAAAATAGACGGTGTTATAATCGCATGCCTTCTGAGTGATTTTTTTTTCAATCGTCTGTTTATCTTGAGCAACTCGAGAGATATTCATGGTTTTTATAACCGCTCACACGTTTCAAACGAAATTTTTTAAAACTTTTTTGTTAACTTGTGAAGGAGACTGTGCAAACGAATTTCATTAAAAGTTGGACAACTTTCATTATTTTATTTTGAATGGATTGGGCCGATACATGATCTTTCAGATGCTTGATGCTAAACTAATACAATAGGTTTATCCGTTATATCGAATATAAGAAGAATAAAACAAATGACAAATTGTGTAGGCAAGGGTAAATAGAAGGATGATTACAAATTTAGTAAAGTACGAAAAACCCATTCTAAACTGGTAGTCAGGTAGTTCGGTAATATTGAAAAGATTCGGAAGGGGCTTGTGGTATGAAGAGACATACAAAACCAAATAAACTCAGTTTCTACGTGTAGAGAAATTTTGTATTCACAGCTTTCTTCGCAAATTAACAAAGACGTTTTAAAAAATTTCTTTTGAAAAGTGTGAGCGGTTACAAAAACATGAATATCTTTCGAGTTGCTCAAGATAAACAGACGATTGAAAAAACAAATTACTTAGAAGACATGCGATTCCAACACCGTCTATTTTTTTTGCTGCCTGAGCTACCCCATATTGCCCGCAGAAGGATGTAAACTTGGACGAAGAAAACATGTCGCTATTCAAACACCCTGTACAATAAATATATTCATTTTTTTTTATCATCTTGTAACTACTGCATTTTCTCAAAGAACAGAGCTACAATTTGGTGAAAATTTATTCAAATCGGATCACCGCCTGAGAAAATATTCATAGTCAAAACTTAGGAAATATTTAAGCTATGCGTTAAATTTGCGGCGCAGTGTATTTCGCAAGTACCACGACTTCAATGACAAAAATTGGAATTTTTAGAATTTTGAAAGAGAAAAACCACGAATGTTATACCGTTTTTGAAAGAGCATTAAATAGGCTAGTTTTTAAGATCATTTGCTGATTCTGTCTGGTACAATATTTTTTCACAGTAGATAGTCAAACTTTAGTTAAGGTTTTCGGAAACAGCTGTATGCAGATTTTGAGTCGGGGTGACTTGACGTTTGTTATAATTCACCATTGCGTTGGGTATGTGGATTTCGCATCGCGAATTACATAAAACCTTCTACCTAGGAAAATAGTTTGATAATTTTTAAATTATTGAAGAATTTTCCTGTTTGCTTAATGTGAAATACACATGCCACTGCTGCCGTCAGTCGCTTAAAGATATATTCAAAATTCACTGACTAAAACACTTAAATTATTACAATCAATATGAAAGAAACCTCATCATCCTGTTCGGATTTCAACAACAGTCACTTGAATAGATCTATATTTCAAACATATTCAATCCATTTTATATTTGAAATTGTTATTCAGTTCCATCTGATGAAACCACTGTGTGGTGAAACGCCGCATACTAGATTTAATCATTAGTATTATCGTTGAAATCAAACATGTACCGATTTAAACAAGAAAAAGAAAGTTCCTAATATTGTTCCAAAAATAAATATTAATACGAAACGAGCTTTATTGATTCCACACGGTTGCCAAAATAATAGTGTAGGTCCACAAATACCCTCTGGACTTTGTACACAAATTACTATTATATCAGTTCCAACCTTCATGTCAAAATTGATGATTTTTGAATGTAAACTCATGATATGTCCGTGAAGTATTAACTGTATTGGGTACGTAATGTTTTCCATAATATTTCAGTTTGAAATCATTTCTCTCACATGCATTGAGAACTTATTGTTCTCAATGCATGTGTGCAACTTATTGTTCTCAATGTAATTTTTATTTGGATATACAAACGGAACCCTGATTTATACTTACAGAAAAGTGACTTTTATTCGAATCTATTACGCTGCCATTCATGATTCCACGTGAACAATTTCTCATTAAACATATCTTCAGATAACTAAACCCACAAATTATAGCAACAACCAAACCACAACACAAGTCAAGTGCAAACCTAACTTCTCATGCTCTAACTGCATTGCGGTGTTCATTCTATTCGTCAGATCGGTGGCAAATTTTGTTCTACTTTTCATAGGGTGTATGTTTTTAAGGATACGCCCTGAGTTCAAGGTCATTAGAGCTCAGCTGTGTTATATATATATTCATATGCATCTATTTCACCTACCCTCATTTATTAATGGAAAAGATATAAGTTTTGTATTCTTGTATTAGGTATAGTTATAAGAATCTACTAGATCAAAGATTCATCTAACCTCTTTGTTATTGAATATGGAGGAAATACATAGTTCAAATAGAAATTCTTTAGGGCCCAGTATATACAACATGTACATATATGCTATTTTGAACTTACTTTATGAAACTTTGCACGTTACAGAAAAAAATGTGGTGGCATATATTCTCATAGGTTATTTACAAATTGAAGAAAATTGTAATATAGTGCAATTGGATATAATGGATATTGGCATTGTTTTTTATCACTATATTTTTCGCCAATCCCTAGCTTCTATCTATACTACTGATTTAGATACAGTCGCCAACCTGTTATGTTACTTTTGATTGAATGGCATTTATTCTGCTTTCGCAAATTCAAGTTATTCTTGAGTTGTGCAAAATGCGTTGTCTACGAAAATAAGTTTCATTGGATCAATACTCCAAAATTTCAATGCATAAAGGTAAGTTGAATGAAAATGGCAATAAAATAATATTGCCACTATAAATTAAGATGTAAGCTCATCAAAATAACAGAAATAATCAACAAATAATTTGCAATAAAATAATATTGCCACTATAAATTAAGATGTAAGCTATTCTATCTTTCAAGTTGGAACTGCACACGGTATACAAATTTGATTAAAATCGGTTGAGTAGTTTAGGAGTCCATAGCGGACAAAAAAGGTGACACGTAATTTATATATATTAAGATATATTAAGATATATTTATATATATATATATATATATATACGAAGAGTTTCTGCCTAAATTAATTTTGCGATAATCCAAAAGAATAGTGGCGTAACTCTAAATTAGAACTACGCTCGTTGCCTACATTGCATGAGATTTTTTCGATTCAAAAATACTTAAGAATGAAAAAATTAATTATTATATATAGAGTATATAGTATATACTATATATATATATATTTATATATATATACTATATATATATATAAATATATATATACTATAATATTTATATATATATATATATTATATATATAGTATATATAGGTATATATATAACAATTTTTTCCATGGAATGACTCATTTGCAAACTCTCTGGAAAGTGTCTCTGAAACTGCTGGGAATAACCCAAGAAATTCCAGATGACATAATTATATGCTACATCATTCCAGCGTGCTCTGGAATTTGAGTAATGTAATCCCGCTTATTCTATGTGGGGGTTCTATATATTAGTAGCCTCGAAATTTAATGGAACGGTCACGGGTCAAACAATGAGGTGTGATAAATATAACAATAACTTGTCTATTTCACCTATTCATCTCTACATGTGTAATACGTACTGGATTCAAACTATGGAAAATTTCCACTGAAGATTATATTTAGTTATGAATATATATATATATATATATATATATATATATATATATATAAATATATATATCTATTATATATATATATATATACCTATTATATATTTATATATATATATATATATATATATATATATATATCTGGCGCGGTTCCCGGCCCGACTTTTGGGGGGGAAAACTTTTATATATTCAAAAGCCAAAGGTACTGGAATCTGGGAAATAGTAAATCGAGTAGCTCCCAATCAAAACAAATAGGTGGGGCCCAGGCCATTTGGGGGGGAAACGTTCCCCCAGTTCCCCCCTCTGGATCCGCGCCTATATATATATATATATATATATATATATATATATATATATATATATATATATATATATATATATATATATATATATAGATGGACTAAGATGAAAAACAAGGATTACACATGATAAAAATATTAAAGAAACAATCATAACATTTATTATCCAAAAATAAAGTTAACCTAATATAAATTGTTTATTTTTTGCTTGTTCAGAATGATTGAAAATTTTAATGTAGCATTTTAAAATTCAACAATACCTAAGTTGTTTTTACTTTTCGCAAGCCTACCTTATCACCTAAATATTGTCTGTTTTTTGGTGACATGATTTCCCTTTTATCGCAATAATCGCATTAATCCTCATATCTAGCAACTTTCAGTAATTAGTCAATGACAATTTCTTCAGAATCGTAGCTTTCTGAGATAGCTGATTCATAGGACATTTTGCAAGATGTTCCTCTTTTCTTAAGATGCATTTTTTTTCTTCCCTTTCTTTCGCTGTAACATTTTTGTACTTTTTTCCTTTTTTTTTTTTTTGGTTTGTAGTTCACATTTTTTTTTCAATCCTTCCAAGTTTTCAATAGAATTCAGAACTTTAGAGATAGTTGTTGACTTTATTTTAACAGCTGTTTTTTGATCAAAAATATAATGATATTCTACATTGACTTGGTAGTCCATCTCTCCCTCTAAATAATATCGGTCCATCACTCCCAAACGGTACTGGTCCATCTGTCCCAACAGTCAGGTAGAAAAGGAACAGACCTTATTTTGTCTTTCCAATACGTATCTTGTAGCAATTGGAGGTTAGTTTTTTACCTAAACATCTGTTGTATTAACTACAAAAACCTCAATTCCATTTTGTATATATTATGGTTTCAAACTAAATTGTTAGTAATTACATAAAAAATAATCTGTACACAACAAAACATACAATTAATTTTTTTCTTGTAAAATAAGATTACTATTACATAAGCGAAACTCACAGCGTGGGTTTGACCGCCGATAAGCTTTGGTTAATAAATAAAAGATCCATACCGCTCGAGTGGGGCAAGGAAACGGCACTACGCGATTGGATCCATCTCAAACCGGTAAATCCAACTCTCCCGGAAATACCCTATATAGTATATATATATATATAATATATATATATATATATTCATATATATATATATATATATATATATATAATATATAGTATAGTATATATATGAATATATATATTTGTATATACACATATTACCGGTATAGTCATGGGCATCTTCAGAGACTCTCATCAAACCAAATAGCCGAAATTTGGTCGCCGATCAGGGATTTTTTTTGGAAGCAGGACGAAACTATAGAATATTTGGCGCAAATTTCTCCAAACCGCCCTTTTATGTAGGATATTCATTATTTTCTATAATCTTTTTCCTGGTACATATTGGTGTCTTCAGCTGGCTCCCATCAAATCTGATAAGTTGAAATTTGGTATATTGGATGTTTTCGACGCAGAACGAAAATCGAACCGCCGCCATATTTACGTAGATATTTCTTGTTTTTTCGTGGTTTTGAAAGTTTGCTTAACTCCACAGCTTCTGCAGATTTGAGTTAGAGGGTTGAAATTTGGTAGTGGATTGAGTTCATGTTGAAAATACGATCTTCTGTATATTTCAACTTACTCTTTTTCCTCAACCCGATGACACTTCGCGGAGACTATTCCCGTTCGAATCGCATCTCGATCTGTTTTGCTCAGGCTACGCGATGCACTTCAAGAATTTTAATTTTGTTTCGATTAAAATAAATTATTTTTTAATTTTTATTTCAGTTTGCTATTGGAGTGTGGTCTTTCGAAACATAATTTATTCAATTCGAGACGTGGTACACTTCGCGCGAAATATACGACCTAAGTTACGGAGCTCTAATGATCAAGCCTTTTTTATTAATTTCAGTTTGTACTATATAGATAATCACAAACCTGATAGGTACGTCTCTTGATTAACGATCACGAGGAGAACTTATGCGGAAGCACACTTCAGATTTGTTGTATTTAAACTTTAACTAGCTTCCTTCCGTGTAATATTTGTCACAATTATGTGAAATTCTTTCAGATTATTGGCAATTTTTTTCAACATATTTTCATTAACAAGTATTTTTTCTGAGTTACTAAGAATCATGCTATTTTTCACATGTTTTATCACTTTCCACGAGTTTAGCGCGATGAGAAGGATATTGTATGCAGAAATGATCAGTGATTTTTTGATGAAAATTAGCGAAAGCCTATTTTATAATGTTTTGAATAATTCCTCGTTAAATTTAGAATAATAATTCATTAATTAAAAGTAATTTTATGAACAAAGATTGGGTTGAATTCATTGAAAATTTGGAAACTTGAGAAACGGGAGCAGAGAGGATATTATGCATTGATGGAAATAGCTGGTGGAAAAAAGATGTAGAAATTAATTATAAAACAACATATCCGAAATTAAGCCCAAGCCCTCTCGGCGCTCTTTGGAAGGCGTATGGAACTAAAAC
>JARQZK010003927.1:0-2500 GCA_030704885.1 Cynegetis impunctata
TCTGAATACAGAAGTTAAGTATTCTGATTATTTCAAGATGCACCGGGAGACCGCTAATTTTTTTCAGAATATTCCTCGGAAATATTGTCATATCCTGAGGGCTGTGTTCTTTTCCATGAGTTTAGAGCTTCGAAGTATTCATTCTGGTCTATTGGTGGGATACCATCTTCGCCTTCCAGTGCGGGAAAAACGTTTTTGTACTAGTCCTCAATTAGGTTTTTTAATGAGTATCATCGAAAATCTGGGTCTTCACTTTTTTTCAAAAATCTTCTGGAAGTGTGATGAGAAAGCATTCGCAATATCTTGGTCTGCTGTGATTGGTGTTCCATTTACTTCAATTGGGTCTGTAACATTATGGTGATTGTATTTGGATAGTTTTTTTATTGTACTCCAATATGTTCTACCTCTTTGGTTTTCAATTTCCCTACAGGCCTCTAAATATTTATGTGATCTGTAGTTAACGATCAGATGGTGGATGTATTTGTTAAGTGCATTGAATCTTGTCTTTAGATTGGGATCGTTATTTGTTCTGATTTCTCTGTATAGCTGCTTTTTTATTTTTATTAATCTTAATATAAATGGTGGTAATTTCTGACTGTAATATTGGACTAAGATTTTTGGGGTGTGACTCAAGATCGTGTCAGTTAGTTTTTTTGAGAAGCTTGTAATATAATCCGGAGTAATTGGTATTAGTAATTGGATTAGTTCGCCCATTTTTCGATTTACCTTTTCGATGTGGCACTTAGAGAAGTTATATTTGGTTTCTATTGGGGATAAAATAGGGTTGACTTCGAAGTCGATCGAAAATTCTAACGCCAGGTGATCAGAACCCAAATCTGGGGATAGTTGAATATTCTTTATATTTCTACGGATGTTCCTTGTACAGAGTAACCTATCTGTAGTAGTGTCCTGGTTATTTTCCATCAGGAAAGTAGGTGCTGTTTCTATTTCCGTGAAGTCAGAGTTTCTAATGAAGTTGTTCAGTTGTTTACTTTTTCGGCTATTCATGTTTAAGTCTCCTATTATTATAGAATATTTGTATTGAGAAGCTTTAACTAGCAGATTCTCCTCAATGTAATTACTGGAGTGATGAATATAGGCCAGAAATACATGTAACTTGTCATCTTTGAACGGTATAGTGAAATGTACAACCTCGTTCCACGTGTTGTTAAAGTGTGGTGGGTTAGATTTTCCTATTGAAATACATTTTTCAGCTTGTACCAGAGTTCCTCCTCTTGTGTTTTCATTCAATATATTTCCATGCTTTATTATCATGTCCCAGTTCCTGTATTTTATGTTCTGATTTTCTTTTGTTTTTGTTTCCACCAGCATCAAACATTGCAACTCGTTTTCCTCTACATAATGCCTAACCAGTTCTCTCCTCCTGTTCAGACTGTTAATATTTGAGTACAGACACTTATTCATGAACTTCTCTATCTATTTGAACCCCCTCCGAAGGTTCCGTATCCACAGTTTTAACTTCTAGTTCCAGGTCAAGCATCAGAACATAAAGCCGGTTGCCGACAAATGTTGGAATGGTATTTATTCTGTAAAGGTCAATGAACTTTTTTTGTAATTTTTGTATTAGTTGTTGTCTGTCTGTATTTTTGGGTTTATTGAGTTTATTGATGAATGTTTCGATTATGTGATCATGGACGGTGAAACTTGTGTGTATTCTGCTCTTTTTTGTCTTGTTCTTATCTATTTCTGCGCTTTTCTTGTTGATCGACCGAATTTTCACATTTGGGATTCCCTCTATGGGTTTGGTGGGTCGTTGGGGACATTTCAGCCGACCCATGCCACATGCTCCGTAGAGCCACACGCCTCCACACATTTTTGGTGGTAGGATTGACTGACAATCACGGTCTTTGTGGTCGCCATTAACACTTACTGCACTTCATTCGTGAGGTACAGTCTTCAGTTTTGTGCGTGAACTGCGAGCACCCTGGCGCAAGGAACCGGCAGTGGATCTGGTGGATGGCTAGGACTTGCCTTGTTATGCCTGCACTTAAAGTAGAGTCCCTCATTTAATAGTTTTTCATAAGATCGAATATCTCCTGTTATTATTCGAATGAAAAGTGATGGGTTGTTCGTTTTTCTTGAGATAATCCTCGTGCAGTAACGATGCACTATGTTAAGTTGATTAAGCATTTCGCTTATTTCCGTTTCATTTATTTCCATTTCGGCAAACGACATAACAGCAGAAAACGAATCTGTCATTGAAGGGTTCCCTCCTTCTGCTTTGTTGCTAGTTGATTCTGTATAGCTTTGTATTTTTATCGTTGGATTTTAGGTAATCCAAACCCTTCAGCAGATCAGTCTTGGAGTTGTCTGATTTGATGAGGTATCCTTGCCCTGTCTGGATGATAATATCTTTGCAGGAGGGAAATAATGTGGTCCATGTGTTGGCTGTTTGGATTCTTGTTGTATTTGTTTCAGTTTTAATAAAATATAGGTGTTTATAAATCTTGCGATGTGTGGGCTGCTTTATGCCAATTTG
>JARQZK010003927.1:5000-25000 GCA_030704885.1 Cynegetis impunctata
TTGGTCGGCCTGCTCGGAGAACATCTGGATGATTTTCATATAATTGCACATACATAATATCAAAAGAGGTGCAAGTGCTTAGTAAATTTCATGTTTACTCAAATACGTAGATGCGAAGACTTTTATTCAAGTCTACTATAATTTTTGTTGGCTCATGGGAAAGGATTGATCCCCTTGACCCCCCCCCCTATCCACGCCACTGTATATATATATATATATATATATATATATATATATATATATGCAGAACAACACTACTCGATCTAGATACAAAATTAAATGAAAGAAAAAAAAACATCTTACCAAAGTAATTGTTTTTCCAATCGCACGTTTTACTATAATATTAGATAATTCAAAAAACATTCTCATCTTGTTAGCAAGAAATTACCAACCTCATGTTTTTTAGAACCGTGAATCTGTCTAAGTCAATTAATTCTCTCTGAAAATTCACAAAAACTTCGCTTTTTCTACTACCAATTTTAGGCTAAAAGTAAAACGAAATGATACCACCAACGTAACCTTCTTGTCGGTTTCCTCACCTTGTCTAACATATACCAAAATTTGAGTGCCCTACGTAGAGAATTTACCACCCTCATACTAACTAACTCTCTACCTAATCAACAAATTTCTATATTTCACCTGCATTCGTTTCTATAACTCTGCTCATGTTCACTGTTACTCTTATCGAGAGAATAATAACTAGGATTTTATGACAGAAAAAAAAGCACCCTGAAGTAGCCCCCAGTTGTATTTGTCAAACTCTTTTATACTATATATTAGACCAAGAATAATTTACAGAACCCTAGTAAACGTTGTAGTGCGAGCTCTTAAATTTCGTCTGAGTCCGAAAATTCATTGAATTTACTATTACCGTAAACTACTCGTTCTAGATAAAAAATAAAAATGGAATGAAAAAAACATCTCACCAAAGTTAATTTGCTTTCTCTCTAATTTCACGTTTCACTATAATATTATATCAAAACACTTCCATCTTGTTAGCAGAAATTACAAACTCTTATGTACTTCGAACCGTGAAGCCGTTTTACCACCCTCATTCATCCTATCCCCTACTCCTGCCTTATACAACCTGTACTTTATATTCAACTATCATTCACTTCTTGAATTTCAGTTCATATGCTCCTATGCGACCCGATCTTGAACTTGATTTCATTTCAATATTGAAATGAAATCAAGTTCATGGACCGAGACATAGAGGGGCAAAGTAGTATTAGAATGTTATTTATAAATTGAAAATATAAGTATGTCTAGGCTGAAAATAAACGAAAAAATACCTCCAACGTAACCCCCTTGTCGATTTCTCACCTTTTCTAGCATATACCAGCATTGGAGTGCCCTACGTGCAGAATTCACCACCCTCATACTAACCCTTCTACCTTATCAACGAATTCTATATTCCACCAGCATTCATTTTTATAACTCTGCTCATGTTCACTGTACTCTTATCGAGAATATGATAACTAGGATTTTATGACAGAAAAAAAAGCACCCTAAAGTAGCCCCCAGTGTACTTGTCATATTCTTTTATTCTATATTAAACACCCTAAAAGAATAATTGAATAATTATTGAATAATTCACACCCACATAACGAATTCCTGGAAAACAAAGAAGCCCAAGGCGAAAACCTCCAAATAGAGAAAGAATATCATATATTTTTCAATATTTTTATTTGAGTTTTGTCATGTATGTTCGTATATGTATTTAAAACATAAAATTTAACAACAAAGTAAAAATTAATGAGTAAGTATATTTCTCAAAGAAATATGTAACTCATCAAAAACTTAAAAATAGTTCACAGGCAACAACAATTCAAATATATATATAATATATATATATATATATATATATATATATATATATATATATATATATATATATATATATATATATATATATATATATATATATATATATATATATATATTGTTAGATTTAGTGTGAAACAAAACGACAATTGCAACAGAAATATTGTATTAATTCCAAATATCCAAATATGGTAAACAAAGGCAATAATAAAAATAACACAAACTATCCACATCAATTCAGTAAAGCAACTTGTCGAGACGAGCGTATACAGTGATCTGACCCATCGCCTGATTGCCGGCAGTCCTCTGATTCATGGGATGGCAGTCCTCTGATTCATGGGATTAGTCATGAATTACTCTGCTTCTAACACGGCCAATCCTAACAGAAACATCGTTCTCGATGTTTTTAAAGCATCTCGTGATCATTCCCCTCTAGGTTGCCTTCCTTCTCTTCGGGGTCCATCTCTGATGGGACTTCTTCGTAATGTTCATCACTAAAATTTCACATTTCGATTACAATTTCAAAGTGTAACAAGCTCTCAACACTGACACGTACAAATGCGAAGCATAACAAGCTTTCTAACAGTTATACAAATCAATGCGAAGCATGACAAGCTCTCAATATTAACACGTAAAAATGCAAAGCGTAACAAGCTTTCCAACATTTCTACAAATTAATTCAAAGCGCAATAAGCTCTCAATATTTACACGTACAAATGTAAAGCGTAACAAGCTTTCCAACATTTATACAAACCAATTCAAAGCATAACAAGCTCCCAACACCGACACTTACAAATGCGAAGCGCAATAAGCTTTCTAACACTTATACGAATCAATGCAAAGCATGATAAGCTCCCAATATTAACACGTAAAAATGTAAAGCGTAACAAGCTTTCCAACATTTCTACAAACCAAATCAAAGCATAATAAGCTCTCAATATTTACACGTACAAATGTAAAGCGTAACAAGCTTTCCAACATTTATACAAAAGAATGCAAAGCATAACAAGCTCCCAACACCGACACTTACAAATGCGAAGCGCAATAAGCTTTCTAACACTTATACGAATCAATGCAAAGCATGATAAGCTCCCAATATTAACACGTAAAAATGTAAAGCGTAACAAGCTTTCCAACATTTCTACAAACCAAATCAAAGCATAATAAGCTCTCAATATTTACACGTACAAATGTAAAGCGTAACAAGCTTTCCAACATTTATACAAAAGAATGCAAAGCATAACAAGCTCCCAACACCGACACTTACAAATGCGAAGCGCAATAAGCTTTCTAACACTTATACGAATCAATGCAAAGCATGATAAGCTCTCAATATTAACACGTAAAAATGCAAAGCGTAACAAGCTTTCCAACATTTCTACAAACTAATTCAAAGCATAATAAAATTTCAACATTTTCAATAATCAAAATTCTAAATATTAACACGTAAAAATGCAAAGCGTAACAAGCTTTCCAACATTTCTACAAACTAATTCAAAGCATAATAAATCTTCAACATTTTCAATAATCAAAATTCTAAATATTAACACGTAAAAATGCAAAGCTTAACAAGCTTTCCAACATTTCTACAAACTAATTCAAAGCATAATAAAATTTTAAAATTTTCAATAATCAAAATTCTAACACGTGCCATATATAGTAGAAGTCTCACCTCGATTCCGAAGCTATCAATGTAAGAAGTTCAGTCATATCCATTGATAGTGACCAGTCGCTAGGCCAAATTCTAAGTTGTGCCTTTGCAGTTTTGGAAATTAACGACATTCCAACTCCTTTTATTTCATATCGAACTTCTGGGGAAATGGAAATAATTTCATACGGTCGTTGGAATTCGTACTTGAGTTTGCTTTGATGCGTTTGATCATCTCTGCATCAGTACAAAATCGCCTACCTCATACTTACGGTTGATGCGGCGTTTTTCATTAGCTTTGACGCGGGTTTGGGTAGATGCCCTAAGGCTGTCTTTGACTCTATTACGGTCTAATTCTATATTGCGTACTGGTTGCAAATCAGTACTGATATTTTTTAAAAGCGACTGAATGAGTGGTGTTGCGCCATCAATACCAATCAGGGCTCTAAGTGGGGTTATACCAGTTGCTTTTTGAATTGTTGTGTTCAACACAAGTTGAATCTTCCACAGATTGTTCGACCATTCTGACGTCACTTTCGTTTCTACTCGAATTAGATTCATGATGGTCCGCATGTATCTTTCTACTTGTCCATTCGACCTGTGGACATCGGGAGTGGTATAATGATATTCGATAACCAGAGAATCCAAATATTCTGGCAAACTCAGATTTTTAAAATTTTTGCCAGCATCCATAATAATTTTCTTTGGTGTCCCGAAAAGGGATATGAATGACTGAATAGCAAGTTTAGTTTCTTCGGCTTTAACAGTTTTAAGTGGAAGTAAGACACAATATTTAGTAAACGCGTCAATAAGCACGAGGACATGTTTGTATCCATTACAGGTCGTTGCTAATGGTCCAAGGCAGTCGACGTGAAGAGTATTCATAGGCTCAAGTGGTTTTTCAACATTACTTATAAATCCTTGCAAGGGTCCAGTTCTCGACTTTTTCACTGCACATACAAGACAATGTTTAATATAGTTCTTTACAAACTGGCGTAGACGGGGGAACCAGAAGTGTCTTTGAATTGTTTCCAATGTTTTGTCGATTCCAACATGGCACTGTTCATCGTGGAATATTCTTAACAGGCCTAATCGACTTTGACGTGGAACAAATGGTTTGGGTGTGATTCCGTTAGGAGTTTCAATCAGGTAGTGTAAAATTCCACTTTTTACAACATAACGGGATCTATCCAATTTTCCTTCATTCCAATCTTCAATTAGTTGCTTAACTTCTGCGTTACCTCGCTGTTCAATGTAAAGCCAACTCTCGTGTTTCGTCAAGCGTCGAACAGCGACAGGGTTTCGGCTTAAAAAATCTACGTGTGGCAAGGAACTACCTTTACGATATAGTATGTTAAAATTGAAGTCCTGCATGTAAGCCCACCATCTGGCTACTCTGGGTAAAAGATCCTTTTTTGTTGCAGTTGATTTGAGGGCATTGCAATCAGTCACTAGCGTGAACTCAATGCCCAGTAAGTATACGCGGAAGTGTTTTAATGCATTCACCACTGCAAGTGTTTCTAGTTCATACGAGTGATATTTTTCTTCAATTTTCGTTGTGCGTTTGCTGAAGTATCCTATAACTCGATTATTGCCTTCGAGTTTCTGTAATAAAACTGCACCATACCCAATACTGCTGGCATCCGTATGCAGTTCGGTTGGTAGTAGAGGGTCGAAAATACACAACAATGGTCTAGATATTAGGCAGTTTACAATATATTTTCTTGCGAGTTCTTGTTCTTCTGTCCACCTAAAGGGTTCCTCAGTGCGTGTAAGTTTTGTTATACATGCGGTGCGGGAGGCAAATTCAGGAATAAATTTGCGGAAATATCCAGCGAGACCTATAAGTTGTCGAACCTGCTTCGTTGTAGTAGGTGCCGGAGATTTTTGGAGTGCTTCTACTTTTCTCACGCCAGGACGAATGCCTTCGCCAGATATCTCCCGACCTAAATATTCCAACTTATCTTGAAAGAAATTGCACTTTTTCAAATTAAGCGAAAAACCAGCTTTATATAATACACCTAGAACCAAGTCAAGTGAATGTAGATTTTCTTCGAAGGTTTCTGATGGAATGAGAACGTCATCTAAGTAGACCAAAGCAATTGTGTACTTAAGCTCACCTAGAGCTTTATTTATTGCCCTTTGAAAAACTGCCGGGGCGTTGGCTAAGCCGAAGGGCATCCTAAGGTATTCATAGTGCCCGTCGGGGGTGACAAATGCCGTTTTGTGCACCGATTCAGAATCAATCGGAATCTGATGGAATCCCGAGGACATATCCAATGACGTAAAGATTTTACCTTTCCCAAGACGATCTAGTTGATCGTCAATCAACGGTAAGGGGTATCTGTCCTTGATAGTATGCGAGTTGAGTTCCCTGTAATCCACACACATTCGATAGGATCCCTCTTTCTTTTTTTACTAATAAAACCGGACTTGCATATGGCGACTCACTATCTTGTATAATATTATTAGTAATAAGATCGTTCACGATTTCTCTAACTATTCTTCTCTCTTCGGCCGATAGGCGATAAGGATTACGATTGACTATAAAATCGTCACGTAATCTGATAGTCATAGAGGCATTATTTACTCGAGGAACTGCATTTCCAGTGACCAACATGTTAGTGTATCGGGAAAGCAGGCCCAAAAGACTTTGCTTATATGTTTCGGGGACGTCAAGAGTTTGGTCACCGGAGCTGGGTAATGTGCAAAAGATACGCGAGACTTTATTGCGAATAATTCTACTCCCAGTATGGTCAGTAATACAGGTAATGTTGGGATCTTCAAATATGTTGCATCCAATAAGCAGGTCATATTCAAGAAACTCATTAGGTACAACAATAAAAGTCAAATTCATGGCTATCTCAGATATTTCGATAAGACCCTCGAATTTTTCATTGGAGATGAACCTGCCAGGAAGAATTCCAGTGATAGTAGTCTGACACGCTTCGATTTTATGTTTGAAATTGAAAATGTGTTTCTGTGCAATCAGCGAAATATCTGCGCCGGTATCAATAATTCCTGCGTAATTTAATCCATCAAGTTTTACCTTAACTGAACTATTAGGTTTGCCACTGCTGCAAGACATTATTACACTTTTACGCTTTTCAATGTTCTGCCTAATGAAGCATTGATCGAATTTGTGTCCTGTTTTTGCACAAAAAGAACAAACTGAGCTGGAATCTGTAGAAGTGCTGGCTATATCGACGCGTCGCTTTTCCTCGCCAATATTTGCTCGACAATCCCTTAGAACGTGACCATCTTTTCCACACTTAAAACATTTAATAAGTCGCCGTCTAAGTTCACCGGTGCTCTGATATTCGCGAAGACGTTTACGAGGTGGTTCTACTAGCTCTGTACACCTTTTCTCGCTCTGTTTGTCAATACTACGTTTTGGGACAGTTCCCAGGAATGAAATAAGTTCCGACAGTTTTTTGAAATTCTGATTACTAGCGGTGGTTTGTACAGCAGGCTCCTTAATGCCATGAATTACAAGCTCGACAAGATCCACTTCTTCCCACTGTACGCGAATATTTTTGAGTAAACTAACTTTCTCAAATACATAAGCGTCGTAAGTATTACAACGGTGACTGTCAAAGTCCGCCGCATTCGATAATAATCTGCCAAGATTTTTCTTGGGAGGAAACGCCTCCAAAAAATCCCTCTGAAATATTTCCCAAGTTTTTACTTCAGGTGTCCAAGTATCAAACCATGTTTTGGATACTCCTGTCAGAAATCGACCCACTCTAACAATAATTTGTTGATCAGACCATTCAAACTCATTTTTGATATTCGTAACCTCAGTCAGCCATTTCTTTGCACCTGTCAAATCTGGACGAAATAAGGGTAAATCAACCTGTTCCGGCGAGGTACGAGATGACTTGATTGCTTTAACCAGCTCAGAAAATAAATTCTCCATTACGAAGCTAAAACTTTAAAATTTTTTAAAAAAATAATCAACCAATTATTTTACTCAATCGTATTTATGAAAATTATTGACATTAAATATTAAATTGTGCCACGGCACTATAAATTGAAATATACATTTGCAATTTACCTGTAGTACAGTATTTGAAGTCATTATATAAACTAAAGTGTAAAATATTTGATTTCATATATCATAACATTTGCAATGAAACTCAATTCATATGTGCATAAAGAAAGCAAGCATTTAAAAGTTTATCGCTTTAACAAGAACAAAACTTCTCAAAACGTATCCCCGATTTGCAAGATATTGGTGACATAACTAAACTGAGTAAAGACTTTTATCAGAATTTAAAATTATATAATAAACATCTGACTGATTTTATTTCTCGAACATTGAACGCTGGTAATATTAACATTAGCAGAATGAATTTAACACACAAATCATTTATATTCAAAAATTTTTTTTGCCTCAGTTATTACCTACCCCATTGCTAGACAAAGGTTAAATGAAAAAAGAATTATATCGTAGAAACATGTTTACTGCTATTTCAACTGTAGTGAACCCAAATAAAGGAAAATATTTTCTCTCATGAAATTGTCCTAAGCTAATGCTCCGAAATTATGAAAAAAAAACGTAGCTTGCCAGGTTTCAAATAATTTGGTATTATGATAAATACCTGGATGTAAAGAATAATCAAAAGAACACTAATTTCGATTACTTACAGTTTCGTGGACAAGGGCGATCCGTACTTCTGATGTTAGATTTAGTGTTAAACAAAACGACAATTGCAACAGAAATATTGTATTAATTCCAAATATCCAAATATGGTAAACAAAGGCAATAATAAAAATAACACAAACTATCCACATCAATTCAGTAAAGCAACTTGTCGAGACGAGCGTATACAGTGATCTGACCCATCGCCTGATTGCCGGCAGTCCTCTGATTCATGGGATTAGTCATGAATTACTCTGCTTCTAACAATATATATATATATATATATATATATATATATATATATATATATATATATATATATATATATATATATATACTATATATATATATATATATATATATATATATATATATATATATATATATATATATATATATATATATATATATATATATATATATATATATATATATATATATATATATGTATATATATATATATTCCATAGCTCTATTTGGGAAACAGATAGAAATGTACATTTCTATAATATCACCTTATTGCTCGAGCTCGACAAAATAAAAATATTGTCGGTCACACAGGGTGTTCAATTTCTTCTGGGCGGATATCAACTATGTTTTTTCGAATGGCAACCTATATGTTTTGTCGCCTTTTCGGTTTCTGCATAGAAAATAAAAGATACTTTGTATAGATTTTCATTTCGAAAATATTTACGGTTTTCGAGATTTTTCGCATTTTTGATTTTTTTCCAATTTCACTCAGAATATTTGGAATTATAAAGTTGTGCCAAGTCCGATTGAAATTTATTTTTGGTCAAATATTCTACGTTGGTAACTCTCTCAAACCTGCGATATACAGGGTATGAAAAATCGCTTGCCACATACTGTAAATAAAAATGTACAGAATCTTCCTTATTTCAAATGGAACACCCTGTATATTATAGATCCAAAAGAAGCGTTAAGAAAAGCTCTACAAATGCCATGAAGTATTCCCTATAGTTAAGTTTACTCGTTTTCCTTAAATCAGCGAAAAATGGCAAATATTCAAATTTCTTCGCTATAATAACCTGTTGGTATATAAACAAGTTGTGAATTACACCACAAAATATACCTGGTATATTTAAAATAATTTCAATAATCTCAAAATTTGAGCCACATTCTTTCGATCTAAATCAACCTTTCAGCGAATAACATATTTATTGGAAATCGGGTAGTCTGGCAAATGACAGATCAAAATATTTGCCTTCAAATAAGTATTGAAATCTTTAGTGATTCGTTGAGTTGAACTTTCGATATAATTTAACAACATTCTGATGAAATCATATCGAAAGTTCTACTTAACGAATCACTCAAGATTTTATTCTGTCATTTGCCAGACTA
Source organism: Cynegetis impunctata (assembly GCA_030704885.1). Classification (NCBI taxonomy): domain Eukaryota; kingdom Metazoa; phylum Arthropoda; class Insecta; order Coleoptera; family Coccinellidae; genus Cynegetis; species Cynegetis impunctata. The sequence goes on from JARQZK010003927.1 coordinate 14,477, forward strand.
CCCGATTTCAAATAAATATTTTGTTCGCTGAAAGGGTGTTTTAAATCGAAAGACTATGGCTCAAATTTGGAGATTATTGAAATTATTTTTAATATACAATGAATATTTTGTGGCGTAATTCACAACTTGTTTATCTACCAACAGGTTATTTTTGGAAAAAGTCGTTCATTGAGATTATAGCGGAGAAATTTGAATATTTGCCATTTTTCGCTGTTTTAAGGAAAACTAGTGAACTCAACCATAGGGAATACTTCATGACATTTATAGAGCTTTTCTTAGCGCTTCTTCTGGATCTATAATATACAGGGTGTTCCATTTGAAATGAGGAAGATTCTGTACATTTTTATTTACAATATGTGGCAAGCGATTTTTCATACCCTCTATATCGCAGGTTGATTTCAGATATATCGTTTGAGAGATTCACCAATGTAGAATATTTGACCAAAAATGAATTTCAATTGGACTTGGCACAAATTCATAATTTCAAATATTCTGAGTGACCAAAATTGAAAAAAAAAATCAAAAATGCAAAAAATCTCTAAAACCGTAAATATTTTCGAAATGAAGATCTATATAGAGTATCTTTTATTTTCTATGTAGAAACTGAAAAGGCGACAAAAAATATAGGTTGCCATTCGAAAAAACATAGTTGATATTCGTCCAGAAGAAATTGAACACCCTGTGAGACCGACATTATTTTTATTTTGTCGAGCTCGAGCAATAAGGTGATATTATAGAAATATAGATTTCTATCTGTTTCCAAAATAGAGATATGGAACACCGCGCCACTGTTGCAGGACCCTGTATATATATATATATATATATATATATATATATATATATATATATATATATATATATATATATATATATATATATATATATATATATATATATATATATGCAGAACAACACTACACGTTCTAGATGAAAAATTAAATGAAATGAAGAAAATACATCTTACCAAAGTAATTGTTTCTTTAATTTCACGTTTTACTACAATGCTATATCAAAACTTTCTCATTTTGTTAGCTGAAATTACCAAGCTCATGTATTTAGAACTGTGATTTTATCTAAGTCAATCATTCAATATGATTATTCACAAAACTTGCTTTTTCTCCGAAACTACCAATTTTAGGCTAAAAATAAACGAAAAAATACCTCCAACGTAACTCTCTGTCGATTCCTCACCTTTTCTAACATATATCAAAATTCTAGTGCCCTACGTGCAGAATTTAACACACTCATACTAACCCCTCTAGCTAATCAACGAATTCTATATTTCACCAGCATTCGTTTCTATAACTCTGCTCATGTTCACTGTACTCTTATCGAGAAAATGATAACTAGGATTTGATGACAGAAAAGAATCAGCCTGAAGTAGCCCCCAGTGTATTTGTCACATTCTTTTATCTATATAAGATCAAGAATAATTTACAAAACCCTAGTAAACGTTGTAGTGCGACCTCTAAATATCGTCCAAGCCCGAAAATCCATTAAAATTTGCTATTGCCGTAAACTACTCGTTCTCAATGAAAAATGAAATGGAATGACAAAAAACGTCTCACCAAAGTAATAACTTCTCTAATTTCACGTTTAACTATAATATAATAATAATAATAATAATAATAATAATAATAATAATAATAATAATAATAATAATAATAATAATAATAATAATAATAATAATAATAATAATAATAATAATGATAATAATAATAATAAGGCCTTTATTTCCTACAGGTAAAAAGAAAACCCAGTTACAGGAAAAATTCAATAACTAAATAAAAGTTAACAGAAGCGGCTTCAAAAATATTAGTATTGAAATAACTAAAATTAACTTTTAAAAAAATGAAATGACAGAGAGAAAAAAGAAAAAAAAATTACTTTAAGATATTAATACAATTATAACTTGAGAAACGATAAGAACTTATCACTTATGTCTATCTATCCAGTTACTCCAAAAAAACTCGACTTATGGCTGAAAACGTATCAAGGTTCATATCGCAACTATCAGAAACCTCATTGAATAATGAACACATGTATCTAATAGGCGATTGTACAAGAGAATTGGTTCTTGGAGTGGCCAAGAAAAATAGTTCATTACATCTTGAGCACCGCCTAGGCACCAGAAATTCCACCATAGCCAGAAGAGGGGGACAGTCAATACAGCCGTGTAATAATTTATATAAGAATTTCAAAGAGAGAAGTTTTCTGGTGACTGCAAGCGATTCAACCCCAAACCTGTTCAATAAGTTATCCTGATCAAAACCTCTTGAAGGATAAACACCATCCTCTCTCCACACCAGATACTTAAGGAACCTCCGCTGCACTGACTCCAAATGATACATGTGAATATTGTAGATAGGATGCCAAATCATACAACCGAAATTTAATCTGCTCTTCACTAAAGAATTGAACAACCACAATAGAGATCCCGTATCATGAAAGTGATTGGCATTGCGCACAATGAAACCATAGGTTTTAAATGCAGCCGAGAGCGTAGCAGTTATATGAGGGACAAACGTGAAACGTTGATCAAACAAAATACCAAGATCACGAATCTCAGATACCCTAGCCAAAATGCTATTTTCAACATCATAATCGAATTGAATAATATTTTTCCTCTTGGTTTATGTCACAGCATTACACTTAGCAACATTAAGGTTCAGCTGATTTGAAACGCACCACTCAGACTCATCATTCAGTCCCTCCTGCAGTCTCATGCAGTCCTCAATAGTGTTGATTTCTACATATATTTTCAGATCGTCAGCGTATATGAGATTATGACCCTTGATGCAATCCAGCAGATCATTCACAAAGAGAAGAAAAAGAAGGGGACCAAGATTAGAACCCTGAGGTATGCCTGATGCTGCCGTGAACCGAAATGACTGATGACCCTCGAATTCCACAAACTGACATCGATTATGCAGATATGATTTAATAAGTCAAACCAAACCGCTAGAGAAGCTAGATATAGTTTTTAGCTTCCATAATAACTTTTGGTGACATACTCGGTCGAATGCCTTCGTAAAATCAGTATATATAACATCCACTTGAGAACCATCATCCAAGCTCTCCAAGACAAATTGCGACATGGTAACTAGATTCGTCATACACGATCTGCCGGACATAAATCCATGTTGCCCAAGTCCTATTTGCTTCTTAACTGTTGGATAGATATTGTTAAACAAAATAATCTCAAATAATTTGGAGAAATTAGAAAGAATTGATATGGGTCTGTAATTACTGATAAACATTGGATCACCCTTCTTCAGCACAGGTACAATTTTGGCAATTTTCCAAACCTCAGGAAATATGCTTGTTTTTACAATTAAATTAAAAATATGACTCAATGGTGTAGACAATACACGAATGCAATCTTTCACTATGAAACTTGGAATACCATCTGGACCAGCTGTGTTTTTTGCATTCAACATTCTAGCAGCAACCAAAATATCTTTTTCTGTAATATTACTAACATGGACATTATGCTGATCAACACTCACACTATCATCCGGTTATATCAAAACAGTTTCATCTTTTTAGCAGAAATTACCAACTCTCATGTTCTTCGAACCGTGAAGCCGTCTAAGTCGATCGTTCGTTATAAAAATTCACAAAACTCGCTCTTTCTGCGAAAATACCAAATTTAGGCTGAAAATAAACGAAAAAATACCCCCGCAGTAACCTCCTGTCGATTCCACACCTTTTCTAACATATACCAAAGTTTGAGGCCTACTTGCAGAATTTACCACCCTCATTCATCCTATCCCCTACTCCTGCCTCATACAACCTGTACTTTATATTCGACGATTCGCTTCCTAAATTTCAGTTTATGTACTCCTATGCGACTCGATCTTATATTGAAATGAAATCAAGTTCATGGACCGAGGCGCAGAGGGGCAAATTAGTATTAGAAAATTATTTATGAATTTGAAAAATTAGTATGTAATTTGTAAAATATATAAATAAATATTCTTCAGTATTCTAATTTCATTGACAATGGATGTTACCAGAAAAAGAGAACATAAAATGTGAATAATAATATGACAAGTACCAGAAAATCACCGTACTAAGTGAAGAAAGGTGAATCTTTCATAAATAAGTTGATTGATAAATTACCATACTTACATTTACGGTGATTATGAAAATTGAGCGATTTCGCAAGAATTATAAATTTTATTCGAAAAAAAAAAGATTACTCTATGATTTTATTTATTTACCCCAACCTATGCTGCTTGAGTTCGTTTGAATTCCTAGATTCTTCAATTATCTGAAAAAAAAAATGATGAAGGTAGTAAAATAATTTTAGATCATCGATCATTGTAATGTATTATTATTACCTTTTCTTTTGAATTATAAAAGTATCAGCACCCTACGTGCAGAATACACGAATCTTATACCAAAATTTACTGAGAACTGGTAATTCGTTGGAGTTTCAGGAAAGTGACTCATATATTTATATATATATATATATATATATATATATATATATATATATATATATATATATATATATATATATATATATATATATATATATATATATAGAGAGAGAGAGAGAGAGAAAACAACTTTATTGAATAATAATTCAAAGGGCTATCAACCTAGATTTTCCTGCCCTGGTATACATGTTTCTTGTGATAAAAAAATTTCTATTCTGTGTGACAGCAAAAAAAATGCTTAGGATATTATAGTAAGGATAACAAATTTTCAAATATTGGTTGCGCTGGTAATTTCCATTTCGGTCTGTGATGGAGTGGAGTTTTGTGTACTAGTGGTTCTATCAGGTCGATGTTGTACTGTTGATGAATGAAGTTCTTATTCATTCTGAGGAATCTATCGGCTATCGGTTCAATTTTGATCTTTTGGTATAAATATTCGTTCGAGGGATTATGCAGGGGATTGTTGGGATGTCTCATTTTCGTAATCTTTCGGAGAGCACTGCGCTCAGCAACCTCGATCATCTTCAAGCAAGTTTTATTGCATTGCCCCAGGATTTGATGCCCATACTCTAAAAGGGGTCTACATATCATTTTATAAATTTTACAGGCTGTGCCTGTTCCAATACCTTGATCTTTGTAGGTTAAGTACCGGAAATGATTGGCTCTACTGATTGCTGCCTGTTTTACTGCTTTTATGTGCATTTGGAAGTTAAGTTTGCTATCGATTGTCATTCCTAGGTATATGATGTCGACAGGTGTAGACGTATGTAAATCCTGTTCCGATAATTTTATCGTTAGCTCGAAAGTAATTAAGTGTTTTAAATGTGAACTTAAATTTCATCCTGCCTGTGTATCACTGAAGGATGCCTGGCTTAAAATTATTAGTGATAATACAAACTTAATGTGGATTTGTGATGAGTGTAAATTATGCAATTCAACGGGAAATCCCATTGATAGCGGAGTTTTACTCAAAAAAGAAGTAGAGTGCCTTCAAAGAGAGCTCACACTCACAAGGAAACTCCTGGAAGGTCTGGAGTATACTACCGTTCTACAAAAAACGGTAATTCATAATTTAGAAGAAAAATTAAGAATGCCTCCTCCCCTGCCGGTTGGATTGGATTCTTCCATTAAACAACAAAACGGTAGCTCTCAGTCTGCTTTGCATGTGGCGATTTCACGCACAGATGTCCCCAGCGGCCCGGAGAAGCGCTCTGTAAGGACTGAAAAACCAGTACAGTTTAAATCTAGTACGAGTTCGAAATCCGGAAACATAATTAAGGATAAGAAAACAAAGGAAACCCCCATTTTTGACGCTAAAATGGTCAGTTCTGCTATAGAAGAAGCTCAAAATATCAATTTAGTTAAGGAAATACAGAATCTTAATAACGTATCAAACAATCGCTCTGAATGGGTGGAAGTTAATCGACGTAAAAACAGAAAAGTGATTTTTGGTCAGAATACAAAGAATTCAACGGTTCGTGGTGTTCCAAGATACGTTTCCTTACATGTAAGTAGGTTGGAGCCGGAAACTAGTTCAGAAGATCTGAAGGCGATGCTTATAGATCATTTTCCCGAAATAATTGTGGAGCCACATGCATCGATGCATCCACAATTGTACTCTTCAAGTAGTCACTATAAAAAAAGATAATCTCGAAAAAGCATGGCAGAGCGAGATATGGCCTCAGGGTGCAGTGATCTCCCGTTTTTTTCACAGGAAAGCCCGAGCAGTGAATACACCATAAAGGTAAACAATACCAATGATAATAAAGTGTTCAAATTATTATTTCTAAACTGTCAGTGTCTCTCTGATGTCAAGGTGGACTATATCACTGGTGATTTCTTGAGTAATCATAGTGATATAGAAGTCCTCTGTCTATGTGAAACTTGGTGCAATGAAACTAATATTAATTATATTCATTTCAGTAATTTTAGTATAGTATCTAGTTTTTGTCGATCTCAGCGTAGGGGTGGGGGGGTTGCGATATGGTGCAAGAATACCTTGTCTGCTCAACCTTTGAGATTAGAAGCATTCTGTGCAGAGAGAGATTTTGAAATATGCGGTGTTACAATTGATATAGGTGAAATAAAAACTGTTATTTTAAATTGCTATAGGTCTCCAAATAACACTAGTTTTAATTCATTCTGTGATAGCTTGAATGTGGTGTTGGAATCTATTTTTAAGCCAAGTTTAAATTTAATAGTATGTGGCGATTTCAATATCGACCCTATTAGAGATGAAGTTAACTTTATGAGACTCACTAGTATTATGGATGGTTTTAAAGTGGTAAATACTGTTCGTGAGAAAACTCGTGTAAATTATACCCTTGATTATATCTTTTCGAATATTTTATCTGGTACAAGTAGAGTGTCAGACGTATTCTATTCCGATCATGGGGCGATTATATTCTCGGCCGCAGACAAGAGAGCCTCAGTCGACGATATTGAGTTCAAGAGAGACTTTAGTCAACAAAATATTCAAAATTTCATTAGTGATATATCCAGTGAAAGCTGGGGTGCAGTCTTGGTCAAAAATGATGTAAACGAATCTTTTAATGCTTTCCATAGTATATACATTAACTACTTCAATCTTCATTTTCCTCTGAAAAAATTTCATATTAGGAAAGAGAAGCAGTGGGTTAATAAGGAGGTTAGATTATCCAGTATTCATTTAAAGAATCTTTTTGAGTTATCTAGGGGGTTTCCTGAACTCATGGACACGTACAAAAAATATAAGCATCAACATTCATTACTGATCAGGGACACTAAAAGATCATTTTATCAGAATCGAATAAGGATGTCTGATAATACGACAAAACATTTATGGAGTATTGTTAATAAAATTTCTAATAAAAACCAATACTCCCGAAATATAAAAATCAAAAATGGTAATTGCACTATATCCAATCCCGAAAAGGTTGCCGAGTTATTTAACGTTTTTTTCATCGACTCAGTTAGAGATATAGTGAATGGTATACCAAAAATTCCTTATCAAGACAAAATTCGACACCATGAACATTCAATGTTTTTATTTCCTTTTACTGAGGAAGAATTCCGTTCACTAATTAATAATAGACTGAAACCCAAGAAATCCAGTGGGGTAGATGACATTCCGGGGTTTCTGGTTAAAATAAGCCTTGATTATATATGTGAACCCTTGTTACATTTAGTTAATAATTCATTTTCACAAGCAGCTTTTCCGGATGTGCTGAAAGTGAGCAAAATTATTCCTCTTTTTAAAAAAGGTGATTTCGATCAATTAGTAAATTATAGACCTGTTGCGTTGTCTGCCACTTTCTCCAAGGTATTTGAGTATTGTTTTCTAGTAAGATTGTTAAATTTTCTAGATAAGTTCAAAATTTTAAGCAAGAACCAATTTGGGTTTAGACCTAATCATAGTACCATTGATGCTGTCTTCGCTTTCTTGGGGGGTGTGGTTGATCACGTTGAGTCGGGCGGATACCCTGCTGGGATCTTTTGCGATTTGAGTAGGGCGTTCGACTGTGTGGTTCACAGCATTCTCTTGAACAAGCTAAGAAAATATGGGATCAGAGGGAATCCACTCAAGTGGATAGCTAGCTTTTTGCAAGGTAGGAGTCAGTTTGTTGCAATAAGATTTTCTGATGGCAACATACGGAAAGAGGTCCATTCGGATCTTCTAAATAATTGTATAGGGGTTCCACAGGGCTCAATACTGGGCCCTGTGTTATTTATTTTATACATTAACGATATAGTCATGGATTTGGGGGACGGCATATATTTATACGCGGATGACGCAACAGTGGTAGTTTCGAGCACAGGAGAGGAATCTCTGAGGAGAGATGTTCAAAATAATTTAGACAAATTACAACATTGGTTTAACAGGAACCTCCTTCATGTCAATGAATCCAAAACGTCGTATACTGTATTTCATAATTTTAATAAAAATATCTTGGATATTAATGTTGCGTTGAATAACACTGCTTTGAAAAGAACAGATAATGTGATGTTTTTGGGAATTGAGGTAGATGAATGTCTTACATGGAAAGCGCATTGCCAAACCATGTGTTCGCGATTGAATTCTGCTTGTTTTCTACTCCGAAATCTGAGAGACATATTGACCTCAGATCAGCTCATGTCTGTTTATTACGCGCATGCGCATTCAAAAGTTTCTTATGGTATTGTTTTCTGGGGCTCATCGTCTGCGGCTTGCGATGTATTTTTGTGTCAGAAGAAGATTGTCACGAGCATGGTTGGCGCGCCTTATACTGCTTCATGTAGGCCTTTGTTTCGATCTCTCAAAATTTTAACTTTACCTTCACTCTGTATTTTGGAACTGGCTACTTTAATTTATAAAATGCGGAAGCAGCTCTTGAGGCGGGGCGACCGGCACCATTATGATACCCGTGACAGAAACGCTTTTGTATTACCTAATTTTAAGTTCAGAATAGGTAGAAGATCTCCATTATATTTGGGGTTGGAAGTTTTCAATAGATTGGACTGTAGTATTGTAAATGCCCAATCTATTTCCATTTTTAGGGCTAAGTTGAAAGAGTTTCTAACTGATAAGTGCTACTATACTATAAGTGAATTTTTGTCCTGACTTTTTCCATAATGTAATTATTCATTCAACGGAAATAAAGCTATTATTATTATTATTATTATTATTATTATATGCAGTTAGGTGATGGTTTCAGTGTCGCGTTTACAAGGGATATGGTCGGATAGTGTTGATTGCTTTTATGATGAAAGAGCATGAATTTGGATTTTTTCGGGATCAGTTTTATTCTCCACTTTCTCAACCATTTTTCAACTTTGTTTTTTATTTCTTGGATCCTGCTTACTGCTTCCGTGATTGTTTTTCTATAAGAGATCAGTGCGGTGTCATCTGCAAATTGTAGAATGTATGCCTTGTTATCTATGTGGTTGTTATTCCGGGATTTATGGATGTCATAACAAAAAAGATTGTATAGGTCCGGTGATAAAGGGGAACCTTGTGGAAGTCCTTGTTTTGGGAAAAATTCAGTGGAAAGTGAGTTTTTTACTTTGACCTGTGCTGTTCTTCCCGTGAGAAATTCTCCAATCAATTTCAGCAGATGTGTGGGGCAGCCCAAGTGGTGTAGCTTGTAAACGAGGCCAGCGTGCCACACACTGTCAAACGCTTTTTGTATGTCCATAAATATTGATGCAGTGTGTTCCCCTTCTTTCCTCTTACACTGTTAGTTTTGTGTTAGTATGATCAGTGGGTGAATTGTTGATGGTCTCTGTTTGAAGCCGAATGGGAATTTTGGAATATTTTGACCGATCAATTTCATAAATCTTGACTTTATTATCTTTTCGAAGTTTTTTCCAATTACTGGTAGCAATAAGATAGGTCTGTAGTTTTCAAGTTTCTTGGAATCTTTTTTAGCTTTAGGTATCGTAATAAGCAGTCCCTTCTTCCAAATCCCGGGGAAATAAGAAGTCTGAATACAGAAGTTAAGTATTCTGATTATTTCAAGATGCACCGGGAGACCTAATTTTTTCAGAATATTCCTCGGAATATTGTCATATCCTGGGGCTGTGTTCTTTCCATCCACCAGATCCACCGGCAGTGGATCTGGTGGATGGCTAGGACTTGCCTTGTAATGCCTGCACTTAAAGTAGAGTCCCTCATTTAATAGTTTTTCATAAGATCGAATATCTCCTGTTATTATTCGAATGAAAAGTGATGGGTTGTTCGTTTTTCTTGAGATAATCCTCGTGCAGTAACGATGCACTATGTTAAGTTGATTAAGCATTTCGCTTATTTCCGTTTCATTTATTTCCATTTCGGCAAACGAAATAACAGCAGAAAAAGACTCTGTCATTCTTGGGTTCCCTCCTTCTGATATGTTGCTAGTGGTTTCTGTATAGCTTTGTATTTTATCGTTGGATTTTAGGTAATCCAAACCCTTCAGCAGATCAGTCTTAGAGTTGTCTGATTTGATGAGGTATCCTTGCCCTGTCTGGATGATAATATCTTTGCAGGAGGGAAATAATGTGGTCCATGTGTTGGCTATTTGGATTCTTGTTGTATTTGTTTCAGTTTTAATAAAATATAGGTGTTTATAAATCTTGC
>JARQZK010003928.1:0-27559 GCA_030704885.1 Cynegetis impunctata
TTTTGATGGCTAATAATTTAATTGTATTAAACTTCATTTTGAAAATTTGTTTCCGATAATGAATCGTGAACAACCTATGTATGAACGAATGAAAAGCAATGAGTTTTATTTTAACAGCGACAGTAACCAACACATTAAAATAAAATTCAATCTCAGTTATTTTGTTATTGTTCAAAAAAACTTCTAAAATTGGACTTATACTTAAAATACCATAATGAATAATTATTAGAAAATGTGGTTTACAGCCTTTTCTTTTTCAGGTGAAATTATATTGAAATAGTTTTCAAAAAACAAATGAGCTCGAGCTATTTATTGAATGTAAAAAAGATATTGTCGAAATTTGAAACATCAAAATTCAAAATTTGTTTCACTCGGAATGAAATGTTTTAGATGATGTCAGCTAAATTTTTGAGACTAATGCCACGAAAGTAATTTTTATTTTCCGTACATTATAACCGAAAAACTTAAATTGTCAGAATCCTTGGAAAACGTGCATCGCGTCATGATTCGATTCGAACTGAGTAAATTGAATTTTGAAAAATCAGGCTTTAATAACAAATCGAAATGAAAATGAAACTCAAACGAAATATTCTGAAAGCAATAATCTCTTTGCGTATGACCTTCCTATTTCAAAATTGTTTCGAATCATAGGTAATTTATATGTAATAATATCCTCGAACGAATTGATTTTATGCGTATAATCCTCACCAATTAGGTGATATAAGAATTTGCTTTTGTGAATAGCATTAAAAATGAAACTCAGAAAAATGATTGAAATGACGATCACGACCTGAGTAATATTTTTCATTCGAAACATTATAGATTGTTCCAATAGAAGGAAAAGTATACTGAAAATATTTCCTATTAGATACTTCATGTGAAATTGTTGATCATCCAGAAAATTGGCAAGGAACCAAATAACCGAGATGAAGAATATGAGAAAAATGACAATGAACCAAACCCCTACCGAAAATATTCTAACGAAAAAGAACAACTTTGATAGGGGTTTTGGAGTAGCTACGTACCATGAGGCAGTGTCGAAGATAAAAGGAATTGCGAAATCTACCAATTGAACGTCTGTTTGCATGCCATACCCGAAAAAAATATCGCAATCAAGATTATTTTTCTTATTCCTTTGGCAGATCTCGGAAGTTACGTTGAAATATTTGAAAATTAATGCGAATATTTCAGTTTCCATACCATTTTCACATGCTGAACATCTTTTTGGATAGCATAGTAACATAGTGATTCCATTGAAATTATCCGAATATTCACTCTTGAATACTTCTGATGCGAGAATCCAGAGAAATGTTCTTATCGGACGTGGATGAACTCTCCATTCAGAGTAGTCAATGATATTGGAAGTCGTCCTCTTGTTCACAACAAGTTTGGGAATATTTTCCATAAGGGTTCAAAATATCGTATTTATGAAAGCCAACAAACGAAGGGAAAAGGAAGCCAACTTTGGTGATATCTTCTCTCCTATTATTATCACTTTCCACGTCGCTCTTGATTGATCTTAGTAATTTTGCTGTATATTTTTCGTAAGCAAAGTCATAAAGTCCTCAGTTTTCCCACATATCAATTATTATTACACTCGGATCTGTATCATTGCCAATTACCGATTTACATAGAGTTCTCGTATGACACATTGAGTCTTATAGTTGGATAATCCAATGTATGAACCCAACAACCAGAACGAAACCCCTCTCCTTCATATGGTAGTGGATCAGATTGTTGAGGCATCTCAGCAGAAGATATTGGGAGTTGTATTGATGGCGCAATCAGCATTATTATATGTTATACAGACGAAATACGGCCAAGAAATTGTCGACTTTTATTCTGCTGCATTTTTATATTTCCTGTGGTTAACAGTTTCTCATTTTTTTATTCAATGAAAATTATATGCGTTTTCATGCTTTTTCAAGTATGCTATAATGGGAAAATAATAATTTTTTGTTCCGATATAAATATTTTAAAATGTTCGGCATAATACGAATAACAAATATGATAAATATGATCAACTAAAAAAAAACTTTCTTTTGCAAAATGTTAAGAAAAAAAAGGTTTTCTTTTATGAGGTAGTAATTTTTCTCGGAAATTCTGCGTGAAGTCGTTAGAAGCCTTATACCTATTAAGGGCTGGTTATTTCAAATGCGTTTTTCCTACTCGATAATTCAAAAGTTCGTAGAATACATTATAGTTTGAATATATCAATAGGTATAGAAAACATAAAGTGAAACAGGAAAAATTTCTTTAATAATTTAAAAAATTATCAAACACTTTCCAATGAGCTGGTTATACGTATTCAGCAACGCAACATCTGCATTCAAAATCGAACGGTGAATTATAGAAATTGTCAAGTCACCCCGACTCAAAATCATGAATACAGATGTTCGATCTTATTAGATCTTCATCAGTGCAGCTTATTTGACTCGGAGTGAATTAACAAATTTCTAAATTGTTTCCCAATACAAATCGATTTTGAGTCGGGGTGACTTGACAATTTCTATAATTCACCGTTGTTCGATTGTGAATGCAGATTTTGCGTTGCTGAATACGTATAACCAGCTTCCTTGGAAAGTTGTTTGATAAATTTTTTAAATTATTAAAGAATTTTCCTTGTTCACTTTATGTAATGTATGAAATTGACCATGGTCGCCTAGTATGTTTTTCATGATTTGATTGTTGTATTTTTGCGTATTAAGCGACTAGAATATTCGGAGCGCTCTCGTGAGTATATCCAAAGGTTTTAAATCACTTTGTCAGTGTGCCTTGGAATCATATACACCACTGTTGTAGAGTAGATATCTCTTCATATCAGGAGGTACGGTGTTAAAGCGACGAATTTCTGCATTTTCAGTCTAGCGGTGAATTGTTGTTTCCCAATATCTTTGGTGGGATGGCGCTCTGGATTGTTATCCAGCCAGTGTTACTGACCACGATTTGTATTGGGGAACAATTTGAAATTTGTTAATTCATTCCGAGTCAAATAAGCTGCACTGATGAGATCTAATAAGATCGAAACACCTGTATGCAGATTTTGAGTCGGGGTGACTTGACAATTTCTATAATTCACCGTTCGATTGTGAATGCAGATTTTGCGTTGATGAATACGTATAACCAGCTTCCTTGGAAAGTTGTTTGATAATTTTTTAAATTATTGAATAATTTTCCTTGTTCACTTTATGTAATGTATGAAATTGACCATGGTCGACTAGTATGTTTTTCATGATTTGATTGTATAGAAAAATAAATCAAGACAATTCTGTCGTTCTGCAATACATTACTGTTTGTATCAAGATTGAGTTTGGAAATTTCTTATTATTACAAATAATTAAATATTGCTTTTTTCGGCATTTTATGTTTAATTTGGAAATTATTTATTCGAGATTTATCGCGGCAATGTTTCAGAGATGTTGAATCTCTTTTATTCTTCAATAAGGATGAAGTAACGTACAGGATAAATCAACTTGTAAATTTCTGAATTCTGAGTTTTGCCTTTGGCATTGAACATACATCATATTAAGACTAAAAGTCATTCAATCGTTAACTATTTACTAGTAAGATATATAAAACATTGTGTCATAGAAAATGAATTTACGCCTGAAAGTATGTTGATAATAAATTATAAAACCGAGAAAATGAACATTGCTGCAAAATAAGCAGATATTTAAAAAACTATCAAGCAATGAACTATGAAGCAATGAAATGTTGAAACAACAAATATATGGCATCAAAAAGTCGTCGTTGAGAAAATCGTCATCTTTTTGCAGGATAGAATATTGGGCGATGTTGTTGCACGCGGAACCGCTACAAGTCCCACAAATCGGAGCCCAGCTTTTCGACATTCCACAGGCCTTTCCAAAACTAGTTTTGCAGGTGCAGGAAATTTATTTCAGCAACTTGTAGGTAACTTCAAGTATTATGAATGGTATCCAAGCAGTATGCGAAAAAACTTACCGGTTTCAACGGTATTCGCGAAAAATGAAAAACTACCCTTCACTTTTGACCTTTTGACCGGCATTGTAATTGACCTAATTGACCTATGACCTCGATTTTATTATCATTGGATAGATAAATTCAATTTCCTACAAATATGATAACTTCGACTTGACCTTGAATACGAAAAACTCAGTTTTAGATTCAGAACATGCCCCCGAACACCCCCTCAAAATTTCAGCCATTAAGTATTTTTTTTTAGTAAATGCCATTTTTGTTGTCTCTATTACTGTACTCAAACTTCAAAAAATCGTCAACACATTCACATTTTCACAGAGGCGTAACATAAAAACGATTTTATATAACTCATACATGAATTAAAGCCAATAAAATCTCTGGAATTTGCATAAATACTGCGTATTGACAAGAGGAATATACCCTTGACGACGTGATATAATCGTTTTGGTGTTTCGCCTCGCGTCAATATGCAAACAGTCACATTTTGGACTGTTTGCATATAGACGATATTTTGTTCAAAAAAAAATCAACATGTTTTATCTCGTTTATATATCGTAACGAATACACTCGAGCAATCGAAGATATCGATTAAACTAACCTCGTCTCTCCACGTATTTTTCTTAAAACATCACTCGAGCTGCGCCCTCGCGGATGTTTCGCAAATGCGTCTCGTGACTCAGAAGTATAACCGATTTTTTTCGATGCTCTTGTGAAAATAACTGATTATATCACGTCGTCAAGGATATATTCAGTTATCAATACAGTAACTATGCAAAATTCCCGATTCTATTGACTTATTCACAACTGAGTTATATAGGTAATCACAAACATATGATTCCATTATTTATTATTTATTATATTATTTCAAATAATTTGATTATATTAGCGATGATATTTGGTAATTTTTATAGGTTAAATAGGTGAAGTACATTCATGATAGCTTTGAAAGTTGGTATATTCCGAATTTGTGTTTTTATCTTATACTATTCATTTCTACCCTATTCATGTGGAATGATATATAATCCTATGAAAAATAAATTTCCCTAATTGCTTCAACAAGACTTAATAATATTCCAATAATTAAAATTGTAAAAGGTGCTGCAAGGTGCTTCAAGGATAATTTCACATTTTTTATAGAATATTCCACGTCCCTTAAACTGACTGTCATAGTTAGCCAAGAATTTTTTCTCGAAACCCATGCTCTATGATTAATCCTAAATATTTGTTTAAAATCTGATAGAACGGGTGACCAATTCGCATAATAGCCACAAATCTCATACTCAAAAAGGGAGGATCTAAATCTCTCTTAAGTACTGGTGTGCCATTTGGATTCAGAACGTGCCAATAATGCCTAGCTGTTCTATCTAGAGCGAGTAGAGCACACATCTTCATTTTCCGCGCAGTATTTCAAACACTCAGAGGACGTTAAGCACTTTCCTGTATCAATTGAAATACCATCAGGAATGAATAACATTCCTATTTCAAAATTGTTTCGAATCAGGAATAATTTATATGTAATAATATCCTCGAATGAGTTAATTTTATTAATATAATCATCACCAATCAGGTGATATAATAGTTGCTTTTGTAAATAGTATTAGCATGAAACACATGAAAATGATCAAAATTACGATCACCACCTGAGTAGTATTCTTCATTCGAAACTTTATAGATTTTTCCCAACATAAGAAATACTATACTGAATATGTTTTCAGTAGGAACACCATGTGTAATTGCTGATTAACAAAAGATTAGCAAGGGTACCAAATCACTGAGATGAAGAAGATGAGAAAAAACCAAAAGGAGCCAAACCTCAATCGAAAAATATTCTAAGGAAGAAGAACAATTTTGATAGAGGTTTCGGAGTAGCTACGTACCATGACGCAGTGTCAAAAATGAATGGAATTGTGAAATCTGTGAATTGTATGTCATGCTGCATGCCATATCCAAAAAAAATATCGCATCTTGAATTATATTTTTTCTGCATTTGGTAGATCTCCGACGTAATGTTGAAATAATTGAAAACTAATTCGAATATTTCAGTTTCCATACCATTTTCACATGATAAACACCTCTTTGGATAACATAGTGATATACTGAGTCCATTGAAATTATCCAAATTTTCACTCTTGAATACTTCTGATGCCAAGACATTCTCAAAAATGTTCCTATCAACTGGATGAAATTCTCCACTCACAGCATCAATGATATTCGAAGTCGTCCTCTTGTTCACAACAAGTTTGGAATATTTTCCATAAGGGTTCAAAAATATCGTATTTATGAAACCCAACAAACGAAGAGAAGAAGCCAACTTTGTTGATATTGTCTCTCCTATAATTATCACTTTCACATCGCTCTTGATCGATCTTAGTAATTTTTTTTTTATTTCTTTAAAAAAAAAGTCAATAAATGTCTCAGTTTCCCTCACATCAGTTACAATTACACTCGGATCTGTATCATGCCAATGACCAGTTATATTATTGTGCTCGTATGAGACATTGAGTCTTATAGTTGGATAATCCAGATGGTATGGACCAACAACCAGAACAAAACCTCCCTCCTTCATATGATAGTGAATCAAAGTATTGAGACATCCCAGCAGAAGATATTGGGAGTGTATGAACGGAGCAATGAGCATATTGAATGTAATAGAGACGAAATAGTGTTGTGAATTAACAACCTCTATTATGCTACATTTTTCTATTCCTCCATTAAACAAGTTGCTCATTTTTCATTGCATGAATGTTTTATGCGTTTCGAGCGTTTAAATATGCTATAATCGAGATATGGTAATTATAGTTTCCAAAACAATTAACAGAAACTGGATTTTAATATGTTTATTATCATAAATTATTCAAAAAATATTTCGATGCTATTGGAATTTTGGTCATATGTCCATTATCTGGCAGAATGAATTTAGGAAAAATATATTTGTCTGTTTTGAAGCCGGTATCTTTCTAGGAAATCATGGTTGGGATTTTAGAGAATATTTCCCTCCTGTCAAAAATCCCTTGTAAATGGAATGCAATTATCGAAAATTACAGCGAATATTTCCCTCCTGTCAAAAATCTCTTGTAAATGGAATGCAATTATCGAAAATTACAGCGAATATTTCCCTCCTATCAAAAATCCCTTGTAAATAGAATGCAATTATCGAAAATTACAGCGATAATTGCATTGTAGAAAGCGAAAGAGCCCTGCGATGATTGCATTGTAGACCGATAATTGCATAGTAGCATAGTTCATATTACGTTTTTTGATGACAAGCTGAGAATTTATGAATTACTAACGTCAGTTTGACAAGTTGAAAGTTTATTCTGGAAATATTCCCCCAAATTACACTCGTGCATCAAAATAACCAGATAATTTCGCATTTCAGCGTGTTGTCTTTAAAAAACTGCATTCGGTCATTTTCATATTTCGGAGAAAGAGCCCTCCACCTTCGGTGTCGGGCTCTTTCTCCAAAAATGAAAATGAACTCATGCAGTTTTTTGACAACATGCTGTCATGCAAAATTATCTGCTATTTTGATGCACTTGAGCAATTACTTACGATAATTGCATTGTAGAAAGCGAAAAAGCCCTGCGATAATTGCATTGTAGACTGATAATTGCATAGTAGCATAGTTCATATCACGGTTATTGATGACAAGCTGAGAATTTATGAATTACTAACGTCAGTTTGACAAGTTGAAAGTTTATTCGGGAAACATTCCCCAAAATTACACTCGTGCATCGAAATAACCGGATAATTTCGCATTCCAGCGTTTTTTAAAGACAGCATCTTTAAAAAACTGCATTCGGTCATTTTCATATTTTGTATCCAGAAATGAAAATGTACTCATGCAGTTTGTTTTGACAATACGCTGTCATACAAAATTATCGGTAATTTTATGCACTTGTGCAATTACTTACGATAATTGCCCTCGAAGAGAACATAATATGGGCAGGATTTATAATCAGATTTCCAGCCTGATAATTTAAAAGTTCTAGGAATACATTAGGGTTAGAATATATCAAATATCGGACAACAAATCAAGTCAATCCAGACATATGATTGAGTTTGGAATTTTCTAAATAATTTTATTAGGCACTTGAAAATGTTGAATCTTCAATTCCTAGAAAAAAAAACACGAAACAATTTCGTGTTCTCTCAAATCTTATTTGACTTTTGTTGAAAATATTATGTTAGTGAACGCAACTATAATATTCTTTCATGTGCTAGTTCCAATTTGTGTTTCTTTATCTGGGAGTCTGATTATTCTCAAAAATGACAATAAAAAAATATAAACTCTGTGTTTCTGCATCTTCATTTCACAATGTGCAATACATAAAGAAAATTATTCATAAATCCCAAGGAAATTAATATTTCCGTTATTATCATATTGTTCTACGGTTTTGGGCATTATTCATTTATTTCAATATTAATAATTCATTTTATCGTTTACCAGGGCCGGCCTAAGGCGAAAATTGCAAGTGTGCTAGACTCAAATTTCATGCCCCTGCATGGGGGGTCTGGGAGGTATGGAGTTTTTTTAAATTTAAGGTCCAAAAACACAGTTTTTGTGCACTTGTAGAACATTAAATTTATGTATGACAATTTGATTCATTATTGATTGACCTGATATGTTCAGTACTCCTAGTTGTACTATAACCACTATTATGTCAAATAAACTAATGAAAGCTTAACTCTAGGTAACGTTGCAATGATTTCTATGCTTATGCTGCAATTACTAGCTAATGCGATAATCACCGTCCACCGGACCTAAGATAAATTTCCATATGTCATGGGTAAAAGAAAATAAAGCAACATAACATAGTGAACCAATAATAACAGTGTTTATTAATGGCGCAAACACAAAAAAAATTATTAACTATTAGGATAGTACATAGCAGGTGCGGATCCAGGCCCGACTTTTGGGGGGGAAGTTTTATATATTCAAAAGCCAAAGGGTACTGGTATTTTTGGCAATGGTAAATTGATTAGCTCCCAATCAAAATAATTAGGTGGGGCCAGGCCATTTGGGGGGGACGTTCCCTCAGTTTCCCTCCTCTGGATCCGCGCCTGGTACATAATCTCTTTTATTATACATTGTATACAAGGGCTTTTCTTGCTTTCATTTCGGAGAATTAATTTACTTAAATTAATTTCAGACGCCAATTGGCTAGAAAAGCAAAGCCGGCGGTGGGGAAGGGAGGCAGGAAGATGGGTCACAACACTTTCCGCGTCCCGCCACGAGACGACTGTTCTACTGACCTTGGACCTTGGTCAAGGGCATCAGACTTCCTGCATTTCAGAACTCATTGGGGTAGCCGGGTAGATCTTCGGTTTTACCTTGAATTTTAACTGTAATAGTTTTAAGACAAAATTCCTTCTACAGTTGGCAACGATGCTGGGCGAGGGGTGTAGAGGGGAGTGTACAGATGTTTAGGGTCCAAGCTTCTAATGATATGCCGGTGAGTCTAGTTTCAATATTTCTGCCCAATATTTAAATCAGTTTCTAAAAGTTTGCCAAATTTATTATTTTTTCTTTACAAAAATTGATCAATTTAATGCCCCTCCAAAAGGCTTGAGTGTGCGGCTGCATACTTCGCACACTCCTTAGGCCGGCCCTGTCGTTTACAATGTTAGGTACATTAGATTGATGTATGAAACATTGTGTCACATGTAATGGATTTACGACTATAAATATGATGATAATAAATCACATAACCTGAAAGATGATGTTACTCATTCCACTGATATTCACAAAACTATTGTGAAGCGAAGTATGAAAAAACTGATTCAATAATGAGCCGAATTCATAAAAATAAGGATACGCTTCTACAGAGTGTACCATTTGAACGGATTCCACTTAAATGAGAATTAATGGTATCTCCCAAAAATTCTCCCCTGTGAAAGTGGTACCAATCCTTTTACTTTTTTTGAAGCGATAGTACCGAATAGTATATCGTGGTAAAAGAATTTTTATTGCCTTCATGCTTTTGCTAAAAAAAAATGTTTTACTCTAAAGCCTGCGGCGTAATTTTCCATTCAATAAGTGAAATTATAGTTTGTTCGATTTTTTACGGCAAATATCTGATAAAAAAAATCGAGCTGAGAATATAAAAATTGAAGAAATGTAAACATGGACATAAAATTTACAAATTTTCATAAGGAAAAATTCAAAGAGTAAGTTTATTTCAATTTTCGGTAAATAGGTTTTATTTCTAATTAATTTAAAATTCTGGCACACTCAACTGTTCCACATACTGATAGTCAAATTAACCATTTAGTGCAGTAAATGTTCGATTTGGTTGCCGTTTTTCTGCATGTAATTCTGAAGCTTCGACTCATACGTTTCGCAACATTTCGGAAGATATTCTTCTGCATTTATTTTTCATTCTCTGGAACTGTTCTTCAATTGTTTCGGGTGCCATTTCGAAACGCACATTCTTCAGATGACCCCACAGAAAAAACTCTAACGGATAAGATCAGGCGAACGAGCTGGCCATTCTATTGGACCTCTTTAACTGATTGGCATCAATGTGGAAATCTGGCAGTTATCACATACTTGCTAAACACCTTTTCTGCACATATGAATTGATAAAAATTGACGTCCTTTTAAAAGGTACACTCTGCATTTGCAAAATATGAATTCAGCACGTAGTCATAATAATTTCAAGCAAAACCTCTCACTTTTTAAGTATATGCATATCCTTGAAAAAAGCATTCACAGCATAGGAGTGAATGGGTATTCATAATATTTTCATTTTACCTTTAACCTTCCGTCGGGCGCGGGGTCTGGAGTACCAAGAACAGGCGCGGTGTATCAAAATGAGCATTCTACGAAAATTTTAGTTTTATGGCAGTATTTGAAAGTAGAGTATCTTAATAACTTGGAAAGTAAATTATACTGTAAAAATATTAGGAGGAAATTCGAAGAAAACGCAAAAAAAACACAAAAAACATATATTGAAATAAAATAACAAATATCATTTTTTTCCTTCCAAGCTTGAAATAGTTGTATGAGAATGAACATAAAACAAACAAAAACGTGAATTCTAACAATCAAATGAACAAACAATATCGAAAATATCACATAAAAATGTTCAAAAAGATCAATTTAGTATATTTCTCGAATATGTGTAAGCTTGTCTGTTTTCTTTCATTTCGTATGATTTTGTCGTCAAACCGTATACATCTTGTGATGAATTTAAAACGTTTTATATTCATCACAAGGCGGAATTTCTCAATTCCATCTCCTTCAGAGCCCCAAAGATCTTCCAAACTCTGCCTGTTACTCCTGTTGAGTCCGGCCAAAATTAGGAGCCCCATGTAGGCTTTCAGTTCAACGAGATCTATAGGTTTTGAGTCTCGGTCACGTTGAAATGATCCCCGTACAGTTTCGATGTATAAGTTAGTATATTTGACAATAATTTCTAAAATGTCCTCAGAAAAAATGCAGCTCCAGCATTCAAGAAGCGTTCGTGCATTCTTTGCCATTCGTATTGTGCCTGGCAATTTTTTGATAATATAGAAACTTCGGTGGCGTACTCTTTGAGACGAAGGATTTTTATTCCACTTTGTTTCATTATATTTTCCTAAAACATAATTTTGGTTTCTGTCAGGTTTACTCTCATCATCCTCAGATACAGCATCCTCGTCTTGTTCGGACTCTGCTGATTCTTCTCGAATTTCTACGTTGTCCTCATCAGCCGTGTCGCTTTCGTCTTGAAAATCCTCTAGTAATTTATCATCGTCTTCGTCTAACAGCAATCTTCTAAGCTCTTCAGCATCACCTTCTCTGTCGAAATTATGAGTTTTTTTTGTATTTAGCCATAATAAAAGTACGATAAAATCTAAAACATAAAAAACACAATTAGAGTCATCGACATGCGCGGTGTATCAGTTTGATTTTTGTTCAAGAATCACGTCTGTATAATCACATAACTAAATGATATGAATTTTAAATGCACAAATACAGAAAAGGTACTTACCAAAATAAGTGAACAACAGAATTTAGATATTATTGAATAATGACGGGAATGGGCGCGGTGTATCAGAATGATCAATTCTTATCTATTTTGACTCTTTCACTGCCGATATCATACTGACTGTTGGAATTGTATTGTGGTGAGTAGATAAGTAGGTCAGTGTCTCGATTCGTTACTACATAGTAAACAAGAATGTTTAGTTATAGATATATTGTTGTAAATTGTACATGCTTGGCCAAGGTCGCACATCAGCAGTTTATTGTATAAACATACATATAAGACCCGATGGAAGATCGGGGAGATAGAAAGTAAGAAGTAAGACTGAGATATAGACTCGTCACGCTGCCCGAGTGGTTAGCGCTAAGCCTATATTCTATAATACTATACCAATAAATACTAAAAGTATAGTATGAACCTGTGTTTCATTTAACACCCAGGACCAGGCATTACATGGCGATCCTGCCAGGATCAAGTACTGCTAAGACTGATTATAGTTTCCAAAATAGTTGGTAAAATGAAATGAAACATATATTTTTTTTTGTATGCTATATATAGATAGCGACCACTTCTTAGTGAAGATGGATATGGTAATGAGGAATGAAGAAAAAGGTGGAGGAATAGTGTTGTACTAATGTTGCAACACTCTACAGAATCTAAATATTCGATCGGCATTTACGCGAGACGAAAAGTTGAGAATTTTAGAAGCTATCTGTAGAGAAGAATGGAATTAAAAGCTCTCAATTATTAGGAAGGCAAGGGAATATAATCAGTTTTAGGGACCTTAGTTATTATTATTGTGAATATATATATTTATATATTGAGTTATGGTTGGTATTGTGGTTACATATAGATGGGTTATATTAATTGATAAATGAGATAAATGAAAGAGTCCACAAATTAAAGTAAAAGGTAATTTATATAGAGTACTATGGCTGAAATGAAATAATTATTAATATATCAAAAATATGGCGTATCATCACGAGAGTATAGGGACGTTAGACAGCGCGTATAGAGATTGTACGTAAAATGAATTGCTTTAAAAATTGTTATTGTAATTATAACTACTTCCAGCACACCTCCAGGAATGGATATGGTAATTAAACCATGCATAGGAAATTGAAAGAAAAATTTTAAATTATCATACATTTAAACGAGACAGAATTTTCTCGAGTAACCTCAATAAAATTCTTTCAATTAGCCCGAGAGGTGTGGTGAGTAGATAAGTAGGTCAGTGTCTCGATTCGTTACTACATAGTTAACAAGAATGTTTAGTTATAGATATATTGTTGTAAACTGTACATGCTTGGCCAAGGTCGCACATCAGCAGTTTATTGTATAAACATACATATAAGACCCGATGGAAGATCGGGGAGATAGAAAGTAAGAAGTAAGACTGAGATATAGACTCGTCACGCTGCCCGAGTGGTTAGCGCTAAGCCTATATTCTATAATACTATACCAATAAATACTAAAAGTATAGTATGAACCTGTGTTTCATTTAACACCCAGGACCAGGCATTACAGTATAGGGTAGTATAAATTAGGAAGCTATTGTGATATGCGCGCTGATACGGCCGTTTTCTAAAATGTGGGGGAGCAAAATGTACGCGTTGTATCAATTTGATCGACCCGCGCCCGACGGAAGGTTAATGAAAAGCATATCCTTCATAAATTGATAGTGTGGTCAGAAGCAGACTCAACTTTACAGGAAAAGGTTGTGTAATTCTTCTAACAAAAAGATGGCAGATGTTGCACATGTGAGGGTTGATTTGATGTTTGAACTTGAAAAGCGTATTTTACTTCTGTGCCGAAATTTTAACCATTGCACATCTCAACAGTAACTCCAAACTCATCAAGAAATCTGAATACTTGTAGTTGAATTCAGTTTATCTCAGGGAGTTGCTATTTGGTAGTCTCAGATATTTTTTATCTACACCGTGTTTTTTTCTCAGACATTCAATGCGTTTTCCAGGTATTCAAGATTTTTGCATCTCTTTGAGCCATCTGAATTGGCTTGGGGAGTTACGAATTTGAAAGTGAAAAAAACAAAATAATAGGAGAATAAAATATTATTCACGCATGCTCATGCATTCTTTTATGGTACCCTATTCTTTTAGATCGAATATTTCAATTTCTTTCAAGAATAACTTTGGTTTTTTGTTTTTTTTAGCTGGTAGAGCTGAAGATTTTTTTTCTCATATTCATATAATACTTAATTTGAAATCATTTGAAGAAAATATACAACTACTAGACATTAATATAAGAACTTTCGTTAATTGTAAAATATGCACAACGTTAAAATTTAAATTCATTACGATAAATCTTATAGATATTATTTTCCAATAAATATGTTTCAAAAATACTGAACTAAAATAGTGAATATCTGACTTCTAGAACAACGAAAACATTTTACTTTTCAAATTTAAAGTCTATGTTAATGACGTTGGGAAATTTGAAAACATTCAAGTGAAAGAAATTGAATTTTTGAAATCAATTCGTTATTCTGACTCTGTCGATAATAGTGATTAGCAGGTAATAAAGCTAATAATTTGAATAATAAATTTCCCTGATAGCTTCAAAAATACTTAATAATATCCCAATTATCAAAATTGTAAAAGGTGCTGCAAGGTGCTTCAAGGATAATTTTACATTATTCAAAGAATATTCCACGTACTTGAACTGACTGTCATACTTAGCGAGAATTTTTTCTTGGAAACCATGCTCTATGATGAATCCCAAATATTTGTTAATAATCTGATAGAACGGGTGACCAATTCGCATAACAGCCGCAAATTTCATACTCAGAAAAGGAGGATCTAATCTCTTAATTACAAGAGTGTCGTTTGGATTCAGAACGTGCCAGTAATGTCTAGCTGTTCTATCCAGAGCAAGTAGAGCAATATTTTCATTCTCCGCGCAGTATTTGAAACACTCGAAAGACGTAGAGCACTTTCCTGTATCTTTATAAGTATTATTTGGAACGAATGCCATTCCTATTCCAGAATTTACCATCATAGTCAATTTATATGCAATGATATCCTCTAGCGAGTTCATTTTATGAATATAATCGTCACCTATCAGGTGATATAAGAATTTGCTCTTGTAGATAGCATTAACAATGAAACTGAAAAAATTATTACAATGGCTATCACGACGTGAGTCATATTTTTCATTCGAAAATGTATAGATTGTTCCAATACAAGAAATAGTATACTATTCACTCCATATCTCGAAAATCAGATCACATTTCCTACTAAATTCTTTTATTGGGTATATTTCCGTTGTTATGTTGAAATATTTAAAAATTAAAAAAAATATTTCAGTTTCCATACCATATTCACACGCTGAACACCTTTCTGGATAGCATAGTGACATAGTGAGTCCATTGAAATTATCCATATGCTCACTATTGAATATTTCTGACGCACAGAAATTCTCAAAAATGTTCTTATTAACTGGACGAAATTCTCCATTCTTAGTATCAATTATATTCGATTTCGCCCTCTTATTCACAACAAGTTTGGAATATTTTCCATCAGAGTTCAAAATTATCGTATTTATGAAACCCAACAAACGAATAGAACGAACCAACTTTGGTGATATCCTCTCTCCTATAATTATTACTTTTACATCGCTTTTGATTGGTCTTAATACTATTCTGTATATTTCTTCAGAAGCGAAGTGAATGATGAAGTCGTTAGTTTCCCACATATCAATTATTATTACACTCGGATCTGTATCATGCCAATTACCAATTACATAATCGTTCTCGTATGACACATTGAGTCTTATAGTTGGATAATCCAGAAAGTATGGACCAACAACCAGAACGAAACCCCTCTCCATTATATGGTAGTGAATCAGAGTGTTGAGACATCTAAGCAGAAGATATTGAGTGTGTATTGAGGGGACAATTAGCATATTGAATGTAATTGAGACGAAATACTGATATGAATTGAACACTTTTATCCTGCTGCAGTTTTCTATTGCTAAACAAGTTGCTAATTTCTCATGAACCGAATATTTTATGCCTTTCGAGCTTTTAAATATGCCATAATCGAGAAATAATATTTCTAGTTTCCGAAACAATTAACAAAAACCTGTTCGGCATAATACCGAACTACATAATATGAATATCTTGATGGACAATAGAGAGTTTTTGGAACCCTGAATTTACTGTCTTGCTGTATTTGTGCTGACCTTATATAAATAGTGCTCGACCTCAAAATAGACTTAAAATTTAGAGTTATTGAAACCACAGATCAACACGTTAATTACATTATAATGACAGGAGGTAGGTACTTTGTCTTACTTTATCAAAGGATAGAATATAGAACATAGATAGAAGTCGAAAAATAGAGGTTATGACATGTAAATCATGAAATATGGAGGGTTCTACCCTCTATATCATGAAATAAGGTCTGGATAGTGCCCTGCAGTAACCGCGCACAAATAACGACAAGCAGTAACATTAATAATGTCTCCCTTATTTTAAATATCAACTGCGCCTGCGTATATGTCAATATTTATAAGGTCGGCACTATTACTGCTTAACTTTATAAAAGTTCCAATAACTCTCTAATAACAAAACTTGTTTTTACTATATTTATTATCACAAAATATTCTACTTGTATTGGAACTTGGGTCATAAAAAGGTTATAAAGGTACCTTCCCAGGAAATTCTGCTGCAGTAATTAGAGATAATGAACTTGGAAGAGTACAAATTACGGGCAGGTAATTAAAATGGAATTTCCACCTTGATAATTTGAAAGTTCTTCGAATACATCATGGTTTGAGTGTATCTATCAAATATAGGAAAATAAATGAAGTCAATTTAGCCGTTCAGTATTGCATTATTGTTTGTATAATGATTGAATTTGAAAATTCCTAATCATGCTAAATAACTAAATTTGTGTCTTCACGGCAATTTGGGTATAATATGGATTTTAATTATTTGTGTATTTTCGGAGCAATATTTTGATAATGTTAAATCTCTCTTATGGTTTTATTTCGCAAGTAGGAAAATTGCTGTTCTTTGAATAGTTCTTCAAACGTTCGACTTGGTGTTCATACACTCCTTCAAATATTCATAGTAGTTCTTAATTCCTGAATTCTGAAATTTGCTATTGAACAGAAATCCTGAGAGTTTTGTTAGAGCTTTGAGATCAACCAATTTAAGTGTTTAACTATATATATATATATATATATATATATATATATATATATATATATATATATATATATATATATATATATATTTCGATACCGAATTACACATATGAACTTGTATGTATACAGAAACAGAACTTGATTCTACTATGTTTATTATCTTAAAATATTTTACTGCTATTGGAAACCTGGTCGTAGGACCTTGATCCATCAGATTGAATTTAGGACTAAATAAAAATATCTGTCTATTTTAAAACCGGTACCTTTCTAGGAAAGCGTTGGGTTTCAAAAGGATCGAAGAAAACATAGTGAAGACTGGTTATTAAAATAAGTTTTCCAACCTGATAATTCCAAAGTTCTTGAAATCATTATGGTTTGACTTTATCAAATATCGGAAAATAAATCAAGTCAATTTAGACTTTCAGCAATATATTACCGTTTGTATTATGATTGAGTTTGGATTTTTCTAGTGATTCAAAAAAATATATATTCATTAGGCTCTTGAAATTATTGGATTTCAATTTCTCAAGATAAACAATTTCATATTTCTTGAAGAGCATTTTTTTAAATTCATTTATTCGAAATATCAAAATTAACAAAACAAACTCCCTGGGAGTCTTGACGCCAAGGATATTTGCGTCTACCCTTAGGAGATGAATATTAATAACATCAACGTGGTCACCATAATCGATATAAGCAATAGATAATCTGTTTCGGACTCCTTGATTTTTCCTTAGTTTCCGACTTCCGGTATAAGCGGAAGTGCCAGCTGATTGTAATTATTTTGGTTGGATTGGCCACACCGACATTAGTAATCATTTGAATATTCAAAATTTTCTGATCTGTACTTTGTTTTATATCGATCGATTCAGTTCCCGGTGCGACACCCTGTATATATACAGTGTGTCGCATTTAAGATGAAGACACCCCCATATTATGGTTGTTTAAAGAAATACAGATTTGAATTTTCGCACAGTTATACATGGTGATGGGTCATATTTTTTAAGATACTGCTAAGCTGAATTCTGAATTATAAACTCAGCCTACTATGAATTGACAAATAGGGCCGATTCTCAATATTTTGTTTCACGTTAGACATATCGAAAAAAGTTATGATGAAAAGTTGTTTAGAATAAATTTTTAGGCCCGTATACCAATTTTCATGACAAAATTCGCATTTTTAAGTTATTCAATATTTTGGTTATAATTCAAAATTATGAAGTTCATTTTTCAATTTTATAACTAGTGCGCTATGGAAAGTAAGAACTTGACAATTCAATATGTTATGTATATTCAAATATCTCAATAAAATAAATAACACAAAGGAATCAGAATTTTTTTATAACAATTTTCTTATTCTTTTGATAACTGATTAAATTTAAAAAAAAATTATGTAAAAATAATTTTCCTAATACAAAATAATTAATCAACTGTAATTTGATGAGGTCTCCCTCAGCTAGATCTCCGTCCATTCGAATACATTTTTCAATGAGTAACGGAAGCACATTCGAGATGTTCCAAGATAAACTCTGCAGCAATTTGTCTGCTGCTACGAACATCATCACCAAATAACCGAATTATTTCGATTTTTTCACGTAAAGTTATAATGGCATTTTGATTCTCTGATCACTAATAACTAACTAAAACATAACCCAATAAACTCCAAACTGTCTAGTATTCAAATTTGAAAAAAAACTTGTAATAATTTTAAGATACAAAAATATTGAAAAAATTTTAATTCGAATTTTGTCAGGCAAATTGATGTATGGGCCTAAAAAAATATTCCAAACAACTTTCTTTCATAACTTTTTTCGATATCTCTCACGCGAAACAAAATATTGAGAATCAGCCTTATTTGTCATATCGTAGTAGGCTGAGTTTAAAATTCATAATTAGGCGAAAACTCCAATCTATATTCCTTTATATAACTAAAATATGGGGGTGTCTTCATCTTAAATGCGACACACTGTATATATATATATATATATATATATATATATATATATATATATATATATATATATATATATATATATATATATATATATATATATATATATATATATATATATATATATATATATATATATATATATATATATATATATAATTATATATCACTACTTTCACATCTGACTATTAACTTTCCATACGCTGCAATACTCCTATTTTACTAGAAACAGTCTTACCATTTGAATTCACTTAACAGCGACATGGCTCAATCTTGATCAATTCATGATTATAGCTATTAATATAACGAGATTATTATGCGATTTATAATAGTCGAGGACATTGCTAGGTGACGAGGCGACAGCCGAGTCACCTAGAAATGTCCGAGACGGTTTTAAATCGCATAATAATCGAGTTACATTCAAAGCTTTATCGTATCATTGACAACGGCGATGCGAAAATAAAAGTAACAAGGTTTCATGTCATTTCATTTCGGCATTTCCAAAAGTCATTAAAATGATGCAAGATTTTGATATTCCTGACGATATATTAGCTGCAGCCGACTCTATAAGGTTGGACTTGCTTCCGGATAAATCTAAAATCCAGTATGAAAAAGAATATCTGCAGTTTTGTGAGTGGCGAAACAAAGTACATGTTCAAGGTGCAGAAGAAACGGTGTTGCTGGTGTATTTCGCAAAACTCTCTGAGAAATATTCTGCTTCATCCTTATGGACGAAATATTCCATGTTAGAACTTAAGGAATGTGTGGAAAACGATAAATACGGCGCTTTAATACGTTTCATCAAGAAGAAAAATGTTGGATATACAGCAAAAAAGTCAAAAGTATTTACAAGAGAACAAGTCAATGAATTTTTGTTCTTTGTCCCAGATGAGGAATTTTTAATGATGAAAGTTGCTTTTTTAATTGGAATTGGAGGAGCCTAACGAACCAATGAATTAGCGAAGATGACCACTACACGGAAGATGACGTTTTAGAGGACAAGCAGACGCTAACGGCAAAGGTGTATCCATCAAGATTGAAAACCGTCGAAATATTGTTTTATATGTTCATGAAAACTAATTCTACTATTATTTGGTATCTAACGTATTATGCTTTCGTAACTAACGTATTATATTATGGTAACTAATGTATTATGAGTTTTATGTAGGTTTTGGTGCGTTTATGATGCTAATAATTATTAATAAAGATTCAGTATAAAAATGTCTTAATCTACAATGATACGATAAAAGCTATAATTCCACTCAACAACGCTTTATCGTTGCGATTCCACCTGCAATTCACCGAAATTAAAGAATGCATAGGAAGGAAGGTTTTTAAAACTGCATACTAAATTCTCTTGAATGTTAGTGAACGCAACTATAATATTCTTCTACTGTTAGTTCTAATTTGTGTTTATTTATGTGCGAGTCTAATTTGTTTCAAAAATGACAATAAAAAATATAAACTCTTTGATTTTGCATCTTCATATCACAACGTGCAATAAATAAAGAAAATTATTCATAAATCCCAGAATCTCAGAGAAATTAGTATTTTCGATAATAATTATCATATTGTATTTGTGGAATTCTGGACTTCCATTGTCTATAAAAATATATATCTGAAACAAAAATAAAAGAAAAGAAGATTTGATTAGTAAATGGCAAGAAAAGAAAATAGCTGATAAAATTAAATTCAATGAATTAGTATTATCTGAAAAAATAAATGAAATGAGATTAGTAAATAATAAGTTGGAAAATGGTGAAAAATTAAATTATACAATATACACGACGTTTCGGTTAGTTGGGTATCTCTAACCGTTCTCAAGTGTAAACTGATTATCAGAGTCAATCAATCAATCAATCAATCAATCAATCAATCAATCAATCAATCAATCAATCAATCAATCAATCAATCAAAATACGTTTATTCAATTTCTGGGGGGATGGGGTACATTTTTTGTTTCTAGCTAAATATATTATGGTGGGAAGTTATAAGGTTTTTCAACCTTCTTCAACCCTGGCTTTACTTAATTAATTCTCTAACATTTACAATATTATAAAAATCCTAATTTTCCTATCGGGGAATGCGGCTGCGGCCGACTTTTTTTCTAACTACGTGCCATTCGGTCCAAGGTCAATATATTTCAACTGACATTAGATGGTAAGGGAAACCACAGAAAACCTTTACCCACGCAATGTACTGATGTTCTTAACTTTATTATATATATTTACAAATGGTTGACAATAGATACAATAGATGCTGACGTTTCGCGTACTAACCGAACCGCACTCGGTTTTTCGGAGCGGATTGACTTTTCGCGCACTGACGACACTACTCGCACTTTCGGCACTACTCGCACTTTCGGCACTCCTCGCACTATCGACGTTTCGCGTACTTTCGGCACTACGCGCACTTTTCTGGTCAGCGAATTATGAGTGGTATGTCCTCTAGGTGGTCGAGGACTTCATCGGGAGGGTCCTGAAGCACTTGGAGGATTCTGGAAGGGGGGGAAAGGAAACCTTTTCTTTGGCCTTCTGCAGAGAACTCTACGTCGACGGTGCCACGGCGTCATGAGCGTCGCCCGGGCTTCGATGTTGGGACCGTGCAATGTACGTTGGGCGTATCGAGCTTGGAGATTTTGGAGGTGTTCGAAAATGGGGGGAATTTTTACGTGTTCGTGTACTAAGTGTGACGGATAACGTCTGTCTAGACGGAAAATACTACGGCAGATTGCTCTTTCGCAGCTCTCCAACTGTCGGACGTATCTGTGAGGTAAAGTCGAATAGAGTAACGATCTATATGCTACTACTGGTCTTATGAACGTTTTATACGTGTTCAAACTAACAATTATCATATTGTTCTCCGGTTTTGGGCATCATTCATACTGACTGGGGTTGATAAATAAAATTCTTTTTATCAGGTGATTACTAACATATAGGTACATATTTTTCAATATTAAACATTCATTTTATCGTTTACAATGTACTATATGGATATATGAAACATTGTGTCACACACAAACTAATTTGAAATTCTGGCACACTCAGCTGTTTTACAAACTGACAGTAAAACTAACTATCAGTGCAGTGAATGTTCGATTCGGTTCCCGTTATTCTGCACGCAATGATCAAGCCTCGACTCAAAGCCCTCTTTTACGTTTTGCATCATTTCGGGAGATATTCTTCTGACCTTATTTTTATTCTTTGGAACATTTCTTCAATTGTTCTGGGTGCTTTTGCGAAACACATAATTTTCAGATGACCCCATAGGAAATAATCTAACGGATTGAGATCAGGCGGACCAGCTGGCCCTTCTGTGGGACCTATTCAAACTGATTGACATTAATAAGGAAATCTGGTAGATTTCACACACTTGCTAAACATTTTTTTGTACATATAAATTGATAAAAGTTGACGTGTTCTGGCATTTTTTCTGAAGATTACTAATTTTCTTGGTATTTTAGCGGAATCCTATTGAAAGGTGCATCTGTATTTTCAAAATATGAATTCAGCACTTATTCATAATAATTTCAACCTTACACTTTCAGTGTATATGCATATCCTTGAAAAAAGCATTCACTGCATAGAAGAGAATGGGTATTCATAATCTTTCCATTTGACCTCTAATAGAAAGCATATCCTTCAGAAATTGGTAGCGTGGTCAGAAGCAGACTCAACTTTACAGAGAAAGGTGTGTAATTCATTTTACAAAAAGATGTCAGATGTTGCATATGTGAGGGTTATTAAACATTACAATAAGATTCTTGTCGGTGATTATGGAGGATTGTACCGTTTGGAAGAAGAAAATGTTAAGTAGCTCGCGGAAACATTCATAGGCAGGGCCTGATCTATCATATGGCTTTTTCGGCTTCAGCCCGGAGCCCCGTGGATTCAAGGGAACCCAGCTAATTCAAGTCAAAGTCAGAAATAGACGAAAATGAGAAAGAATCCATAATTTTATTAAATTAAAAAGATTGTATGGTTTGCAGCCCTGCGAATCCTACGATTAAGAGAACCCATTCAATTCATTTAATTCAAGTCTACGTTCAGGTGTGGGTACTTCGAACCGACAGCTCAAATATTCGGCTGCCATTAGACATTAATCTCAATCGTGCTCCGCTGTTTCCCTCTCAAACTGTCTCTTTATATCTTGTTAGAATTATTCATAAGTACCTTTATTTACCATTTTCAATTATTTATAACTAGTAGGATTCGCAGTCTGCGCATTCTCTTAACCTAGTTGGTGGAGAATCCGTGAAGGTTGGAACCGAAATCGTAAACTATTTTGGAGTAGTGTAAAAAATATACGTTTTCTTTTATGTTTCAACACAAAGATGGCAATTGTTAAATCGTGAAACGAAACTGAAATTTACGTTGAAAATATTGAGTTATACTAGATCATATTGCCACTACGATGCTGTTAAAGCTTTAAAAAATAACTATGATAGCATTATAAAAATTTTGAAAAGTTTCAGCGAATATTAAAAAGAAAAATTATTTCCGAAAAGAGGCAATAAATTTATTTAATAAACTGGCAAAACTCGAAACTGCAATTTTGATTATTTTTTGGGAGGAAATTTTGCAAAGATTTAATTTAGTTAATGAAAAAATATAGAGCCCTGGTTTAGATATTCGTGAAAGATATAAGTTAATTGGGTCAATAAAACAGTCTGTTAGCAACATAAGGCAACAATCAGATCAGAAGCTAAAGGATTACGAAGAAAAAACTTCAGTGATATTACTAAGGGACGCATTACGTCAAAGTATTCTGATAATTCTACAGAGAAAGCTGCTATTCACGGCGCACAAAAGTTTAAAATAGACAAGCTAAACGTTGTACTGGTTAAACTGAAAACGGATTTACATCAAAGAGGTTATTGACTATTATCCCGATGATGTGGATGAATATTAAGTCAATGAATGCATCCAATTAAAAACTTATTTGCTTCAGTCGACAGAGTCCTTCTTGTCTTGCGTAGACATTTTTACGATTATTTATGAAAAGAAGCTTGTTGACGTATTCACGAATTGCTATAATAAAAATAAATTTAACTTCAACAATCACTATATATATATCTCTATATATATATATATATCATCCTTTTCCAGGATGGCGTATATAGAGAATAAATACAGAACGACGATGTCAAACTCACGACTTAACCATTTATCCGTTTTCGTCCATAAATGTTGATTTATGAACGAAACCCCTCTCCTTTATATGGTAGTGAATCAAAGTATTGAGATATCTCAGCAGAAGATATTGGGTGTGTATTGAGGGAGCAATTAGCATGTTGCATCTAACTGAGACGAAATATTGCTATGAATTGAACACTTTTATCCTGCTGAAGAACATAAAAACGTATATATATATATATATATATATATATATATATATATATATATATATATATATATATATATTATATATATATATTTCATTTGGATTGGTTTTGTATCTGTATATTATAGATTGTTGGGATTTTTCGTGGTATAAAACAGATATTAAATGACTAATAAAATAGATTTAATTTTACTCGACGTTTCGGCTCTATTTTTTGGAGCCTTTTACAAGAGTTTCATCAAGAGTCTGTAAGATAAAATATAATTTAGAACTAGTTCACAATACAAAGGTTGATATTAAAAATGTACCTCACTACGGATCGTTTTGTTTTATTTTCTTTTGCTGTGGTAAGTTCCAGCTCGTGTGAACGACTGGTTTATGAATCCGAAACAGGTGTCGAGTCTTAATCGTTTCACGTGTCTTCGCGTTATGCGCCTTTTATAATATTTGAGACGTGAATAATTTGAGCACCGTGTATTCTCAAATATTATAAAAGGCGCATAACGCGAAGACACGTGAAACGATTAAGACTCGACACCTGTTTCGGATTCATAAACCAGTCGTTCACACGAGCTGGAACTTACCACAGCAAAAGAAAATAAAACAAAACGATCCGTAGTGCGGTACATTTTTAATATCAACTCTCTGTATTTGTGACTAGTTTTAAATTATATTTTATCTTACAGACTCTTGAATGAAACTCTTTTCAAAAATAGAGCCGAAACGTCGAGTAAATTAAATCTATTTTATTAGTCATTTAATATATATATATATATATATATATATATATATATATATATATATATATATATATATATATATATATATATATATAAACATATATAAACATATAAACATATATATATATATATATATATATATATATATATATATATATACTACCAGGGCGGCTAGCCAAAGGAGGCTAAGGAGGCTAAGCCTCCTCAAAAATATTCCGTGTATCACTAATATATATATTATATTGAATAGTCAGCATTCAGCATATTCATATTAATCAAAATCATATTATTTTATGCACCTACCTTCCTTTCGACCTACATTATATAATGTAATTTATTAATTAAGATAGAAGGTATTTACATTTACTGCATTTCATTCATTTCAAGATTTGTGGCAACGCTGCGGAAAGCTTAGAAAGGTATATTCTCAACGTTCATTATGGCTGCCACAGAGAAGCAAACAATGGTGCAAATACTCCGATGAATACTTCATTGCAATAGAAAAGCAAAACACATGTAAATGGCAACACCGATCGCGACCCAGTCGTCTCCAGTCTTATACAATGTCGACCAATCACAACTAGAATTTTCCGTGACACCGAGTGAATTTCGTTGGAAATCGTAGTGTAATCGTAATTCGCTGATGGCCGCCGGAAACAGCTCGCGTATTGTGTTAAAATGAGTTTTATTACTGAAGTTAATTTCAAAAATTTCAATGGTGACTTAGTGGAATATTTGTTATCCCATAACTTTAGTGCTCTAAGTTATGAGGATAAAGTTTTGATAAAAACAGTGAGACCTACCCCTGAATTGAAGAATTTGGTGCAGCGTAACATACAACAAAACCGCGGTTTTAATACAAAGAATTATGAGAGATATCTTTGCCTAACCGGATCACAGGTAAAAAATAAATTATTTTGTTGGCAGTGTTTACTTTTTACTAGTGAAAATGTCTCTGTTTGGGGCCGCTTAGGATGTGAGGATTTACTTCTATACCTAGTTGTAAGTGAGGAATTTTTCACCGATAAAGTAACTTTAAATACAGCACGCGTATTAATATCTTACTTACAAGATATGGAATTTATATATTTTTTTAACATCTTTAAATTAATTTTTGAACAAACAGAAATAGTTTTTCAAATCTTACAGCACAAGTTTTCAGATGTAATTTGCTCACGAAATCGGCTCAAGTTTCTTTTGGAAAACATTTCAGAATTTCGTGCAGAAGTTTATTTTAAAAAACTATTTTCTGTATTTCAAACTACTGATGATACAACTCAATTTAGCCCAAAACGAAAGAAATTCAGTTACGCAGATATGGAGCTTCACTATAAGCAAATATTTCATGAAATTTTGGATACTATTAGGGGTCAAATAGAAATAAGGTTCTCTGATTTGAAAGAACTGCATTTCTTCGACTTACTCAATAAAAATTTGTTAACCGGATTTTCGGCTAATTTTCCAGATAACCTTTTGGAAAATTTATGTCAAAAATACACTTTTTTTGATAAGGTGGCCATAAAAAGTGAACTGTGTGTTGTTTATAATGACAATGAAATTTTGGGGCAAAATGAAAATCATGTGAGGACTATTAAATAACTTTTTGATAATGATTCGAATCAAGATTTACCCCAAGTTTATTAACTCTTATGTCTAATTGTTTCTATCTCGGTGACATCGGCTTCCGTAGAGCGCTCGTTTTCCACTCTTAAGAGAATTAAAACTTATTTACGACATTCAATGAGCCAGGATCGTTTGAAAAATATTAGTTTGTTGTCTATTGAAAAGGAATTGGCAAAACTTTTGGCGAAAGACAAAAAATTTTATGAGGATATTATAGATCATTTTGCTAACGTTAAAGATCGCAGAATCCCGCTAATCTTCAAAAATATATAATAACTTTTTATTTGCTCTCACCAGCTGTTAACAAATTCGTTAAGTAGGTAGGTAGGTACCTATTTTGTGAAAGAAAAAAAAAATTTGATGAATAGATGAATTGATTAATTGGCTGAGAAGAGTTTTTGTGAATATTGTAAATAGGATTTGTAGGTCTCAACGTAGACACTCGAAAGTGAAAACAAATTAATAGCTTAAGGTTCTTGTTTTACTTTGATTTTCTTTAAATTATAAGGCGGTTGACCTTGAAATCCTAAAAATTTTCGCCTATGGTGTATTTTTTAACACCTCTTGTAGCCTCCTCAAACCAAAACCTCACGAGCCGCCACTGATATATACAAAAAATTTATTATGTGAAAACAAAATTTCGAGCCTCTCTATTGAATGTTCTTCATTTTGATCTTTTTGCCTCACATAGGTAGTCTATAGTAACAAAAACTTCAACATAAAATTAATGTGACAAATGAACTAATCAAAAAACAGAGTTTGTTTTTATTAATTATGAAAGACTTATCTTACGATTC
>JARQZK010003929.1:0-27460 GCA_030704885.1 Cynegetis impunctata
ATTTAGCTTCTGATTAAATGAATTACACTCATTTGGTAAATTAAAAAATTCTTTAAATAATTGAAGAAAAAAGGATAAAATAATTCTCAACTTGCCGTGCATTCTCCTTGGTGGGGATACGAAAAGCGATCGAAGCGCCGCAGCGTTAGAAATGGCATTAAATTTGGATAAGGTATACTGACTCATATAAGATTTGGAATTAAAAAAAAAAGAGAAAACATGTTATTTTACATAAGATTGCTCTGTGTTGTTTGATGTCTGTAGTTTTGTTCATTATTCTTACTAATTCATAGCCAAAGCCTTATATAAATTTTGCACATTTTAATGCGATTTTCAAATCACCGAAGATTGTCTCTAGCGTCATGCACGGAATGAATGGTCAACATTTGGAGCAATTTATCAAACTAATTTTATCTCATTTCAAAGAAAATTATCGTTCAATATACATTTGTCTTCAAAGAATAAATCTAAAACATTTAACTACCGAGAAATATTTGGTAATTATCGTAGGTACAGAGTATTTTGAATAATTGAGCATGAATTCAAATTCTTTCCATATAAAAATTATATGCAAAATCAACGATAGAATGAAAAGTTGCCGCTTTCAAATAGAAATATATAATTTACAATTGATTCATTTCTATATTTTAACTCACGAAAATTCAAAGCTGCACTTTCATAATCATGAATAACAATTTTTCAAAATTACGTAAAAACGATAAACATAGAATTGACAAAATTACACTACAGATTTTTCGTGTCAGTATCATTTGATTATTCGTTCTAATGTTAATTAAACAAAAATAGATGCTTCATAGCTGTACAACAATTAATAACTAGTCAACTTTTTGTACTAAGCGATCAAACACCAAATGAAATGAAAAAATGAAGTTCCTACTATAGGAATAAAAAGATAAAGCAACTTATTAACATACAACTTGAAAGTCGAAAAACATTAAGAAAACTCGCTTTTTTTAAGTGTTTTTTGAGTAGGAAACTATTTGTCACTTCAAGAATAGTATATTGACATTTGATACAATTAAGTTTAAGACTAAAACGCCTTCACATAAATACGTTGAAACAAGAAACCTAGGCGATTATTTGGTGGAATTGAAATCATTTCATCAAAATTCCATGTCTAGTTGAAATATTCTCAAAATTCGAACTGCTACATCGATGCTGTATTTTACAAGAGCAGAATAAATCTCAAGCAATATTTGCAAAAACAAAATCATTTATTATCTTTTCAACACAAAAGTAATTGATAAACGAACCCGTGAAGCTTCGGATAGATGTTATGTATGTCCAATCTCAAAAATGCATTCGAATAGGACTCCCAATTATTAGAAATTTTAACGAGATAAGATGAATAAAAAAGATAATTAAAAAAATTTAAAAAACACACTAGTACTATTAAAGCGACAAAACCATAAAAACAAATTATTCTTCAATTCAAGAACAGCAAACTGCAGTTTTCTTACTTGTTAGTCTCAAAAAAGGTAATATGCGGTAAAATCTCTTTTATTCGAACATTCAAATTCAATTGTGTCAGAAAGCACGGAAACCTTCAAAAAAAAAAATTCCAACACCAAGATGAAGATGGTGCTCTGTGGATTTCCTATTCTGAATTAAAACAGATAATTCCGTAAGAAAATTTTTTCCTACTTCCTGTTACAAATTTCCGCCGGCTTCACGAAATTTAGTCCAACTATATGCCACATGCCCGAAGAGCTGAGATGTAATACATAACAAAACATGGCACATGGTCGTGGTAAAAATTCCGTACAAAAATATATGACCAAAATGTACTCCCTCTACCTGCACTTTTGAATTCTCAACCAGCACTCAGTTGGACAGCTTTCCAAGTGACGGCATATGTGCTGAATCTTATTATTTTATGCTCTTATATCGTCCTATATACGTCACCTGGTGGTTCATATGACCCATCCATTTTTTTTATATGGGCCTGTAGTCTATTACGTTTCGTACGTCATTTTAATTTACCTTATCATTGAAATATTACAAAAAACTTACTTTCCGAGTCGATTAACAACTTTACTGTCACAAGGATGGTTATAAATCCTGAAAGTGACTTTAAACACTCAAAAGAAGATTTGAAAAAACACAAACTACGTAATTTAAAAAAGCGATTGCGTTCCACTGAACATTTCGTCTAGGTCGATTCAAACATTTTGAGGACAAACATAAAACTAAAATCCCAATAAAGTAAAATACAGCAGACAAAACAATAAAAGCAGAAACAAGTATAGAAGTTAATTCATTGGTAAGATAAGAAAAATAATAAAAACATCCACCAATCGAAAGCAAATATGATTTCTAAGTCACTTGTAAACTTACGAAGTAAAAATCCGCCAATCAAGGCCAAATATAAAAACTAGCGAAGCTTTCAAGTTTCCACAAATTACAAATTTGAAATATGTAAGAAAAATATTTCCATTTCAAATAAATTTCAAAATTGCACTCGTATATGAACTTTGGTGTACATACCAATTTTCTTTTTGCCGTGAGCGTTTCCCTGATTGTGTTACAATCAGCAGATATTTAAGGATACTTATTCAGCGCAAAATCCTAGTTTTTATGAAGAGGATGCAGAATAGGTATATACATTTAGTACAACCTAAATTCCTTTCAATTGAATCTTATTCTGAAAATTGGCAGGACCAAAGATTTGTTTTATCATCGGAACATTCTGAATCCTAAATGAAGGGTCATAAATCATTTCGAACGAAGAATATCTACGAATCGTCGACAAATTTGACGAAACTATGCTCGAGCAGTTCGTGAGCGCTAGCGCGCTCTCTGGGGTCGAACTTGAAACACAGCTCCAGGAAATCGAGGCCTTCGTCGATCAAAGTGTCTGGTGGATCCGGACTCTGGCCCATGCCGACCTTGAACATTATCTGATAGTTCGAGTCGTACTGCCACCAGGGTCTCTGAAACAAAAATTAATTGCTTAGTTTCCGTCAAAAATGTATTAACAATTAAATGAATGGATGCAATGTTCGACGAAACATAACGCGAGCTGTTTTACATGGTGACTGAATTAACTGAAAAACTTAGATTTTGAGTTTACAGTTTTGACAAAACTAACCAAATAAATTTCAAAAAACTTTATCGCAGCGAGCTGCTTCAGAAAAGCAGGTTTTCATAGGTTATTCATAGGCTATTCATTCATTCATGATTTTTGTTCCAAATCCAAAAAAAAATTGCCCTCTTATGTGTAAACTGTAAACAATACTTACTTCCTCCACGGGGGGTCAACCCCCAACCAATTCGTCCCACTACCAATCGCATCCAAGATATCATATGAAACTACGTACTTACAAACTCTCAACCCTACAATTGCTACAAAATTGCGCCCTTTATCGCGTGAACAAGATAAATTTCCTCCTCCGGGGGGTCAACCCCCCAACCAATTCACATCGAAATGAATACTATACAAGATATCATACGAAACTACCTACCCACAAAGTTTCAACTCTATGGTCCCAAAATTGCGGCTTTTATAGTGTAAACAAGATTTACTTCCTACCCTTCCTTATATATATATATATATATATATATATATATATATAATATATATATATATATATATATATATATATAGTACATATATATATATATATATATATATATATATAAAATATATATATATATATATATACATATATATAATATATATATATATATATTATAGTATATATATATATATATATATCATATATATATATATATATATATATATCAAATTGAGTTTTTGGTGCCAAGCATCATAAAAAGTCATGAAACGAAAAACTATGTTGGTCCTAGGTTCAACTTCGCTAATCGCACCCATTTTAATATCCTGTTTTCAAAGTGAAAACCTGCTAAAAAATAAATGATAGCACATAGAGAATCTTTCGTTGAAATTTTAATATATATTGAAACTCTTTTGTAAGGGAGAATACTGAGTTTCGAGATTCCCCGGATTCGTACCCTCGAGTCAACTAGTGTGCCATGAGATTTTCTCAGAGATTTCTTCACGACGCAGATGATAGATTAAAAACTTATAGAGGCTAATGGTTAGCCAGTTTCAACTGTCTTAAAAAATCCTTAAAGAACTCTACATACAAGGGTACTCTCTATGAGATCTAGCCAAAGACGTTTCGCTCCTACAGTCAAGCAGCCCACCACCCATACATACAACTAATAATAATAATAATTTATTTCTCCAGATAAATACCAGATAATAAACATATAATAAGAATATCTCATAAATTATAGAGGATAGTCATATCAATGGATTGGACATTCATAAATTCCTCCACAGAGTAGAATGCATGTTTTAGCAAAAATACTCCTCACCCGATGTTTGAAATTGGCATTCTCAACATTAACGACGATAAGGTTGCTCATTTTATTAAATAAATTAATACCTTGGTATAATACATGTGAGGTTTTTGCGCAACCTTCAACTTTGAAAAAGGTAAGTGTATCCTAGTGATTAATCTCTTGTTTGATAGTTGTGCAGATCCCGGTTCTCAATGTATGAGTTCTCATTAGCCTTGATATAGGCAGAGGCAAGTTATAGACATATCAGACAAGGTACTGTCAAGGATTCGGAAGGTTTACAAACTTAGGCCTGCAGTGCTCCACATGGTGAGAGAATGTCATACATCTTTATAACCTTTCTTTTGTGCGCCAGAAAAGCAGCGCCGAGCCTCCAACTGCACACAGAACTTCAAACCATACAACAACGGGCTGGACCAATCCCGAAAGTATATCAGACGTAAAACATGTAAGTAACCGAATATCTGAGAGCTGCTCATCATAGAAACATGTTAAGCTCACTTCGAACACACGCATATCAACTATGACACCTCCCATGTAAGTTTATGATCCAATGCACCGTTACTCCCAGCAAGTATAATCTTTTTTGCCTGTTCAATAGATCGTATTAAGGTACCTAAATATAGTGAGACTATGGTCATGAGGTACATTTTTTGGTGAAAATCGAATAGCCAATGTTTTTGACTGGGCATTTATCACTAGTCCATTTTTTAGAAACACCTAATTGCGCTTAAAAGTGTGTCAGATGCTCGATTCGCTGCATTGTATTCAGTTCTGTACTCCTCTTGTCTTCCTGTAAATCAGTATATTCTGTGTCATCTGCGATATATCACCAGTTAAGCTTCAATCAGCAATACATAGATCATTTTCATAAGACATGAATAAAAAGCTGAGGCAACGCCAAAACATAGATCCCCTGTGGTACTCCTGATAAAATATGCTAACTCAAGTTTGATTCATATCATCATCAACTATTATTTGCTTACAGATATGAATATGCCTTTCCACATATTCCCCTGCTTCATAAGTTTGTTCAGAGAAGTTCATGTCTTAATTGAATGAAGGCAGCCTAACATAAATCATATAACAAAAGCAGCAGAAATTGACATAGTAGTATATATATTAGGTATATATATAGTATATATATATATATATATATAATATAATATAATAATATATATATATATACTATATAATATTATTATAATTCATAATATATATAAGTAATATATATAATATATATATATATATATATATATTATATATATATTATATAATATTATATATGATATATATATACTAGCTGACCCGGCAAACGTTGTTCTGCATATAAAATTATATTTTAAATCTATCTATCTTTCTATCTATTCATCTATCTGCCGATGTATATCTACCTATCTAAACTATCTATCTATCTATCTAGATAGTTATTGTCTTTCTATCTATTCTAATCTACATATCTATCTACCCCGGCAAACGTTGTTCTGCATAAAAAATTATTTTTATCTATCGTGTCTGTTCTATATATTCATCTATCTGCTCATGGTATCTCTATCTATCTATCTAGATAGGTTATCTATCTTTCTATCTACCTATCTATCTATCTATCTACTATCTACATATCTTTAATCTGACGCGGCAAACGTTGTTGTGCCATTATAATATTATTTTTATTTATCTAAAATAGGGGTGTGATCTGTAGATGGGTGAAAATTTAGGGTTGTATATATTTTTGAATGTTGTGTATCATAAAAAATAGAACAGAACATGTTGTCAGAAAACTAAAAGAAAAAAAGTAAGGGGTGGGACTACCTTGGCCTTAACAATTTAGGGGGGATGAAATAGATTTTGTGTCGGATTCTCAGACCTGACGCGATATGCACACAAAATTTCATGAGAATTCGGT
Organism: Cynegetis impunctata; assembly: GCA_030704885.1. Classification (NCBI taxonomy): domain Eukaryota; kingdom Metazoa; phylum Arthropoda; class Insecta; order Coleoptera; family Coccinellidae; genus Cynegetis; species Cynegetis impunctata. The sequence continues at coordinate 6,257 of JARQZK010003929.1, forward strand.
CGAGTCATTTCGAAGGAGTTTAACAAATAAAAAATGAGGTGTGATCGTAGAAGGGTAAAAATTTAGGATTGTAGGTATTTTTGAATGCTGTATCATAAAAAAATAAAAACCAAAAATTTTGTCTAAAAAATTTTAAAAAAATTCAGGGGTGGACTACCCTTAACATTTAGGGGGATGAAAAATAGATGTTGGCCGATTCTCAGAACTACTCAATATGCTCACAAAATTTCATGAGAATCGGTCAAGCCGTTTCGGAGGAGTATGGGAACGAACTTTGTGACACGAGAATTTTATATATAAGATATATATATATATATATATATATATATATATATATATATATATATATATATATGTGTGTGTGTGTGTGTGTGTGTTGTGTGTGTGTGTGTGTGAAAGCACCCTTGAGTGCTGTAGACGTGGACCTATCCCTTCTAAAACCGTTGTGAAAATCTTTTAAAATGTAAAATTTGTTAAAAAAGTCAACAATCCGGATATAATAGGCAGTTTCAAATCTTTTGCTAGCTGATTTTGCAAAGATAGTATCCTATAATTGGTAACATCATATCTCGATCCCTTATTATTGAATATTGGGATAGACTTTTTTCAGGGCTTCAGGGTAGATACCTTCTTTGAATGATTCAATGATCAAGTATGACAATATAGGGGACACAAGACTACACAACCGTCGCAGAACGTTTCCACTTCAGGGAGTAATTCAAAACGTTGCATTTTTTTTCAGGGGACATCGATTCAAGTTATTGTAATATTATACCTGTTAATTTTTAGAGCATACCAAAAAATTAATTTTAATATTTAATAGTTATTTCTCACCTTTCCTGAAGACATTTCAACCACTACACAACCAACTGACCAAATATCTGCAGCACGTCCATGTCCTTCATTCATGTTTCTTGTGAATACTTCAGGGGCCATATAAGCTGTGAATCAATGTTTTTATTATTAAACTGTTGCTCATGTATCAGCATAAAATAGATTCAACCAAAAAAAAACAGAAAATTTGAATAAAAAATATCATTCCTCTTCCTACACCTAAAAAGACCATTGCTTTGAGATCTTTTACTTACCTGTCACCATTATTGTATAATAGTCTCTCTTTTGATTTTAAGAACACTAAAAATCAATCTACATTTAAGAAGAGGATTAAAGACTGGATCAGGGGCAGACCTGAATCATTCTGGAGTAACTTTTGTAACAGGAATTGTTTTACTTGAGTTGATAGCCGGTTTTTTTTTTTGGTTTTGTTTAGTTTCGTTTTTTTTCTTCTTCTTTCTTTAAATTTTATGTATTGCACACAAAATTGAGGTTAATTTGTGAATTATATTTGGTGTGGTACTGCCCACGCACATGCCAAGCTTTTGTGGGAAACCAATGTTTATTTGTTAGAAATATAGGAAAACTGAATTATAAAATTTCGATGTATTGAAAATAAAAAGGAAGATTATGTTCGGTAGCATGAAATTGGTACATCAACAACAAAATTAAATGAGAATTTTAGAAGTGAATCCTCATTATTTCATGAAGAAATAACTGATTAGGTGTATATATTGACTTCCAACTTTTCGAATTAATTCTAGGATAACTTTTTTCTGCATCTTATCACTCAGAAATTAAAATAAAATTTTTTTTCAACATACCTTGAGTTCCGACAAATCCTTTCAGTTCTCCCGGCATAGTGCTGTTAAATTTAATCTTAACTGCGCAACCAAAGTCCCCAATCTTCAAACAGTTTCCTTCTTGTGTCAAGAAGATATTTGCAGTCTTTATATCCCTGTGCACTACTCCGTGATAGTGCAGACAGTGTACACCCGATACCAACTGAAAAGTGTACCTACGCACTAACAATTCCGGCAAGCCATTTTCAGTCATCGCAACCAGGCTTTCCAACGTGCCCTCCTGACAGTACTCCATAAAGAGCAACATTTCTTCCTGAAAAAAACAAAGATATTAATGAAAACATTATATCGATTTATGAAATTTTCAAAAGTTACAACTACGTTAAGTAATACTGTGAATAACTTTTCAAGGGAACAAAAAATTTGTATTGACACCAAAATGATGAATAATGTCAATATAGAAAATGACCCTAGTACCACAACATCAAAAAAAAGATCTTATTGGATCTCATAAGAAATACGAGGCGTGTTTTTTAAGTAAGTACCGTTTTTCCGCACCGCTGCGATCGGCGTAATGCGCATGCGTACTGGGTACCTACATCTCTTGCCTACGCACTGACGTTATTACAGTATTATCCTTCCTTGTTTACGTTGTTTACCGAGAGTTTTAAAATCCTCCGAAAATCGTGAGTCCCGCCGACTGTGAAGTACGGGCTGTAATAAGATTTTTTAGTGCTAAAGGCCTAAAACGGATCGATATTCATCGCGAGATCTGTACAGTTTACGGACAAAACATTATGAGTGATGGAATGGTAAGAAAGTGGGTGAGAGCATTTAAAGATAGCCGCACAAATGTGCATGATGAACAACAGAGTGTGCGTCCTTCGGTCGTTAATGAAAGTTTGGTGCAGGAACTGGACAGTAAGGTGAGAGAAAAGACGCTTTACGATTTCCTCCTTGTGTGATGACTTTCCTAATGTTTCTCGTAGTGTTTTGTATGGCATTGTGACCGAGAACTTGAATTACCGAAAATTGTGCTCACGTTGGGTCAGGCGGCAGACTTCTATGAAAAGGGGTATTCAAAAACTGGTACAACGTTATGACAAGTGCCTCAATATTGAAGGAAATTATGTAGAAAAGTAGATTAAGGTACAGGCTCTCATGTAAAAATAAAATTATTGAGATATCTTTGAACGACTTTTCTTAAGTTCAAAACGGTACTTACTTAAAAAACACGCCTCGTATATGCCAATCACTACACCTCAACTGAATCAATGAAGTATGGACGTCAATAGATGTTAAATATTACAGTAGTAGACAGTATGTAAAAGTAAAATAATACCATGTTTGAAGTTTTAATAGTATTGTTCACCTATAGAGGGTATTACTGGTATTGCCAAAATTTACTTAATCTATTTAGTTTCAAATAGCATAGTTATGTTTCATCAAATAAAGGTATTTTACTCATAGAGAGATTACAGATAGAGGCGACAAGCCATAGGCCGCTCTGTAAGTGGCAACGTCAGTCTCGAAACTCAGTGGGAGCGAAAGAGAGAGACGATCGCAGGGTTTTTCTGTCCTTGTCAAACGTATCAGACGTAAACATAGAAAGACGTAACTGTCAGAGTCTAACCTAACCTTCAGATTCTCTCTCTCCCTCACCCGAGCTGACAAGTTTCAGGCTGGCTTGTCGCCTCTATCTGTAATATCTCTATGATTTTACTTCAACTTCAAATAGTAAAACTTCATAAAGCTATTGAAAAGCAAATTACAGTCAATCTCAATTTTATAATACAGATTTTATAATTAACTGAGGATGGCCGTAGGTAATTTCAATAAAACAAAGGTTTTACTCTTGAACCTTCTTTATTCGGAGGTTCATACTCATCACTCTTTAAAGACTTGTAGGCGCACTATCAAATCTACGACAATGTCGAACGTAAGTTCGTCTCAGCCGAGTCAGCACTTTAATGTATAATATATAAACGAATATATGGAACAATAACAATTCGAAGTTTATTAGACTAGAACTATTGCAATGACCTGTGAATTCCGGCAATCACTGTCGCAATACTTCCTGTACAATGAACTCGATTAATATGTGAATTACTACATGGTGCCTTGATGTATTTAGTTCAATCATTTGCTCTATATCAGATGCAGAATGAAATTGGGAGATTCAACTAACCGACTGTCTACTATATCAACCTCAAACTTACCCTATGGACCTCGATCCCGTAATACTTGACGAGGTGCATGTGAACTATCCCCTCAAGTATCTTGACCTCCTCCGATACCCTCTTCAACGTGACGTTGTCGTTAGGCTGTAGCGGTATCTCTTTGACGGCCATCATCTCGCCGGTGCTGTTGTTGACCGCCGTGTAAACCTTGCCGAACCGTCCCTGGCCGATCTTGATGCCACGTTGCCAAGTAAAATTGACGTTTCGTTGACGTATCCGACTAGCCGTCGAATTACGTTTGTTCACTTTGCCGATCAGTCCCTGTTTTCTCAGTTTTTCGTCTAATTCGTTGTCTAGAATCTCTACCGCCTCGATCACTTTTTCCGCGTGAGTACTAGCGGGCAGGTTGATGCGTATTGTGGTCTCCGAACTAGACGAGGTATCTAATTTTCTGAAAGAGAAGAAGAAATCTGTAAAGACACAGCAACATTCTTGGGGTACTCTTCTTCTTCAAACAGTTTATGTCTTTGCACTATTCTTGTGTTTCATATGACAAATTAAACATTTGCTATTACTTTTATTTCCATAATCTACACTGATAAGCGGCCGGAGTATATTTAAACGATTCTTATATAAAAGTTTGCTTGAAATACAAAGGATAATTATTACAATTATTTATTACATTTATATAAATTATTTTCAAAAGCTTATTCTGCAATGCTTGCTATAAATTCAAGCTGTTGCTATAGGCTCCACCCCAAGAAATTGGTTACATAAAAAACATACAAAAAATTGAAAACATTACTCAAGTGTAGCTCGGAATATATCTATTATAAAACATACCCGATTATCAAGAAACAAAAATTATCTCAACATGAATTAAGCTTAAAAGTAATAAAATACCTGTTATTTTCGAAATAAAACGAATCTACTCCGTTCACCAACACCGGAGAAGACATCTTATCGTTGCTCGCCTTTCTGCCGGCCGACCTCTGACTCTTATAGGTAGGCCGAGGGCTCGGGGACGACCCTCTCGACCTAGCACTATTCGAACCCCTGGGAGACGCCGAATGGAAGCCTGATTCCGGCGTGCTAGGCGCTGTCGTGCCGATCACGTGCGAAATGCAATGGTCCATGTTCTTCTTCAGATCCTCGAATTCCGCCTCCGATAAATATTTCGTGTTTCTCGGCTCGCAGACGAAGACGAGGAACTCCATGCCCTGGTACGCCCACCTGGGACGCATGCCGCGCCCCCTATCGCACTTTTCGATGACGAACTTCATCCACAAGTTGGCGAATTGCATCATACATATAGCTAACTTCTCTTTGCGTTGTTGGGGAACGAAATCGGCCATTTCTTTGTAGAACTTGAAACATATCACACAAATTCAATGACGGCTTTTATAAAAAGCGTGGTGAAATTTTTTCGTTAAAAATGAGTCGAAAAATATTAAATTCGAATGAATCATTCAGTATTGAAAGTTTTTGTCTGTTTTACCATGAATTACATAATTTAAATTCCAAGATACTCACTTCAAATCCAAATCTGTAACCCTGCATTAAAATTTCTCGTACTCTCGACATCAGTGTTGCCTTTTCCACTTCATCATCGACGACTCCATCTAATTTAGAGAAAATCGACTGAATCTTCTCTATCGTTCGCTGTACTATGATTTGAAATGAAATTACTGCTTCCTGCGGAAGAACGTAATAAATTATTTTTCCGTCGACCTCTAAATAAAAGCTTACTTTAACGTACACGAAATTGATCATTAATGACCCATTTTAATGTGCAATTTCTCCTATTTTAATGTATGATTGTCATGGGCAACCAAACACAGAAGTATTCAGCACGGAATAGTTGAATTATTCTGTGTCTGTACTGTTATTCCACAGAGAAAAGGAATTCATAATTCAAATCGAAAAATTTAACTCTATACAAAATAAAGTAGAAACTGCGGAAAAAATTTTATGCAATAATCGTTCGAAAGTAAATAACACTTCAGCTTCCACCAGTTCCACATATTCCTCATCGGATATTGTAGGTAATGTTAACTATTCAGAATGTCACATGTCTAATATTCCATCTATGAATTTCTCAAATTGTTCCATCGGGAGCATAAATATAAATATATCGAAATGAACATAGAAATTTATATTGTGTCAAGTGTATCTGTCATGCAAAATAAAAATTTATTTCAATCAAGAATTTATACTCAATTCATGATGAGGTCGACGGAAAAATCTTGTAATAAATTCGTTTATTACTGTAGCGATTAATGGTCTCGAACTATTAAAATATCTCAACCATTAATCGCTGTCATTAATAAACTAGTTTATTAAATAACTATTGCAATAATGAACAATACGTTGTATTGTTACTTTCTTGAAACGTTTTGGAACGAAGAAATTAATGACATTCACTATACAACATAAACAAAACATCGGACGAATATCAATGATGGATAAAAATGAACAAAATGTTATGAAAAAGATATACTTTGTACCAAAATGTCAATCAGTTAATGAGTGTCTTTCTGTCCACCAAGGGGCCGTTCAAGTATCATGTAAGCCCTATAGGGGGGCGGGGGCTCTTTTATTTGCTTATTTTTGATGACATGGGGGTGGGGGGTGTAAATGGTGATTACGTCAGCTGTAGTCATTTTTTTTACACATTGGCAACTAACACATTGTCTATGCTTGAAAACCAAACACAAACTCCGGGATTCCCACAAAATAATGAATACGTTTAGGTACTCGCTTAGAAGCGAGAGGGGGAATTACCGTGCGCTAATCACTTGTCAAAATTTCTTCCGTCAATCTATTGTTTCGTTTCGGTACGATTGACGATTTGACGTGTTTTAAGCAAAGCAATGCAAGTTAACATTTGTGTTACCGTTGATCCTCTTTCGCCAAATTTTAATTGTTTAAGATTTCCCGCAAATGCCGGTTTTTATCCGATGGTAAAATTGAAGCTATCAAGTCGAACATGCAAAACGTGTGGTCTTTATCATGCTTCCATCAAGTCACTAAATCGTCACATCGAGAAGATCCATAAAAAAGTAAATACGCACACTGCTATGAAAGTTAGGCCTATAAGAGTGGCTACTCGTCGTGCTAATGAACTGACGTGCATTATTCAAAATTTAGAGCACCAAGATGTTGAATGGCTTGATGAGAACGATTCCAAAATCGGATGAAAGTAAGCAGATACACAACATTGAGCACCAAACATCCAATATCATCGGAAACTAAAAATCATGGATCGGGTGTCATGGACTGAATACTGCTAATCGGAATTAATATATATATATATATATATGTTCAGAAAGATTTCCGCGGTCGGAAGTATTTGAAAAACTTGGTTCTCGGGATCAACCGCGTAAAAGATTTGAAAAATCTCGACGTTTCGGCTCCTTTTGCCTCTGTTGACTCTGAAGAGTAGGCAGGTTGAGACTTCAGAGTTGACAGGAAGCAGTACGGTTGGTGGAGTAGGCAGGTTGAGACCACGCAATCGTATTATTTCCGATTCCTCCTAATTCGATTCGTGGAGTAGGCAGATTGAGGCCACGTATCTGAATTATTTTCCCTTCTAATTCTCCTGAAGATGGCTTCGCAAAAGGAGCCGAAACGTCGAGATTTTTCAAATCTTTTACGCGGTTCATCCCGAGAACCAAGTTTTTCAAATATATATATATATATATATATATATATATATATATATATATATATATATATATATATATATTTTATATATATATATATATATATATATATTTATATATATATATATTTACTAGCTGACCCGGCAAACGTTGTTCTGCCATATAAATTATTTTTATCTATCTATCTTTCTATCTATTCATCTATCTGCCGATGTATATGTACCTATCTAACTATCTATCTATCTATCTACATATCTATCTAACCCGGCAAACGTTGTTGCCATAAAAATTATTTTTATCTACCTGTCTTTCTATATATTCATCTATCTGCTAATGTATCTCTATTTATCTATCTAGATAGTTATCTATCTTTCTATCTATCTATCTATCTATCTATCTATCTATATAGCTATCTATCTATCTATCTGACCCGGCAAACGTTGTTCTGCCATATAAATTATTTTTATCTATCTAAATAGGAGTTGATCGTAGAGGGGTGAAAATTTGAGGTTGCATATATTTTTGAATGCTGTATCATAAAAAAAATAGAACAGAAAATGTTGTCAGAAAAATAAAGAAAAAAATTAAGGGGTGGACTACCCTTAACATTTAGGGGGATTTTGTCGGATTCTCAGACCTAACCGATATGCACACAAAATTTCATGAGAATCGGTCGAGTCATTTCGAAGGAGTTTAACAAATAAAAAATAAGATCGTAAAAGGGTGAAAATTTAGGATTGTATGTATTTTTGTATGCTGTATCATAAAAAAATAAAAACAAAAAATTTTGTCTAAAAAATAAAAATAAAAAATTTAGGGGGATAAAAATAGATGTTGGCCGATTCGCAGACCTACTCAATATGCTCACAAAATTTCATGAGAATCGCTCAAGCCGTTTCGGAGGAGTATGGGAACGAACATTGTGACACGAGAATTTTATATATAAGATATATATATATATATATATATATACAAAAATTCGAAAAAAGTTTGTTTTGTTCGTAACAGTACTTAATAAGATTATAATATTTGTACCTTACTCTATGTTGAATACTGTATCAATAAAGTTTGTTTAAATAAATATTATGTGCGTTAAAGTCTTCTATCCTAAGCCTATTTTATAACTGCTGCTCATGAATCGATAAGAAAAAACAGAAAACATTGAAAGAAAAATCCATATAGGTACCAATGTTGACGTAAGCATGAGAGAGGGGGTAAGAGCTTCGCTTACTTTTGCTGACAAGGGGGAGGAGGGGGTAAATAATTGTAATAAATCTGCTCACGTAATACTTGAACGGCCCCCAAGACAAGTTACTAAAATACAGTAAAACAATCGAGATGCAAATACATACATACACAATTTTTTTCTAGTATGTTAGTAACACTCACTTTCATACATGATTTTCTGGTATTTTGCAGTTGATTCATAGTTTTTATATTCATTCAATACGTGCACATAGTTTATTCGGTTAGAATGAATAATACAAGACTTACCTTCAATCTCCATGTTGAGGAAGGCAGCTGCTCGTGTTTCAAAATCAACTTACTGAAAGAAAGCGCCTTGATACTCATTTCTCTTTCTTCATTGAGTAATGTCTGCAGTTCTCGACAAACTGACAAAATGCTATACCTAGAAAATAACGGTTAATTGACAATCCGGTATATCGAAGAAAAATCCATAATTATTTTATATTTATCTTAACATGAAGAAATTCAACTTGGTACCGGATCTATATTACAAGCACATCAGAAACAATTTTTCAACACAAGTATGAATTTAAAAAACTCTATCGCAGCGAGCTGCATTAGAAGAGCAGGTTTTCATAACGTATCCAGTTTAAAAAATATATTCATTGAATTATGATTTTTTTCCAAATTGAAAAAAAAAAGTGCGCCATCTAATGTGTAAACAATATTTATTTCAACAAGATTTATTTCCTCCTCCGGGGGGTTAACCCGCCAACCAATTCACATCGAAATGAATAATATACAAGATATCATACGAAACTATCTGCCTACAAAGTTTCAACCCTATGGTCCCAAAATTGCGCCTTCTATCGTGTAAACAATATTTATTTCCTCCCCGGGGGATCAACCTCCCAACCAATTCGTACCAAAATCAATCACATCCAAGGTATCATACGAAACTACGTACTTACAAACTTTCAACCCTATTTCTATAAAATTGCGCACTCCATCGTGTAAACAAGATTTATTTCCTCCTCCGGGGGGTCAACCCTCCAACGAATTCATATAGAAATAAATAGCATCCAAGATATCGTACGAAACTACCTACCTACAAAGTTTCAACCCTATGGTACCTTGCGCCTTCTATCGTGTAAACAAGATTTATTTCTCTGCGGGGTCAACCCCCCAACCAATTCGCATTTAAACCTACCCCATTCAATATATCATATGAAAGTACCTACTCACAAACTTTCAATCCTATTGCTCCAAAATTACGCCCTTTATCATGTAAACAAGTTTTATTTATTTTACCAGGGGGAATTCCCCCAACCAATTATAATCAAAGCCAATCCCATCCAAGGTATCTTTCGAAAATATCTACCTACTAACTTTTATCCCTATTACTCCAAAATTGCGACCTTTATCATGTAAACAAGATTCATTTCTTCCCCCAGGGGGTCAACCCCCCAACCAATTCGAAGCAAAACCAATCCCATTCAAGATATCAGACAAGACTACCTAGATACAATTTTTCAACCCTATCGCTACAACATTTCGCCTTCTGTCGTGTAAACAAGATTTATCCCCCCAGGGAGGTCATCCCCTCAACCAATTCGAACCAAAATCCCATCCAAGAGATCATGCGAAACTACCTATTTACAAACTTTCAACCCTATTGCTTCAAGAGTGCGACATTCATCGTGTGAACAAGATTTATTTTCCCCCAGGGGGGTCAACCCCCCAACCAATTCGAACCAAAACCAATCCCATTCAAGATATCAGACAAAACTACCTAGATACAAACTTTCAACCCTATCGCTACAAAATTTCGCCTTTGTCGTGTAAACAAGATTCATCCCCCCAGGGGGTCATCCCCTCAACCAATTCGAACCAAAATCCCATCCAAGAGATCATGCGAAACTACCTATTTACAAACTTTCAACCCAATTGCTTCAAAAGTGCGACATTTATCGTGTAAACAAGATTTATTTTCCCCCCAGGGGGGGTCAACCCCCCAACCAATTCGAACCAAAAACAATCCCATCCAAGATATCATACGAAACTACCTATTTACAAACTTTCAACCCTATTGCTTCAAAATTGCGCCCGTTATCGTGTGGACAACGCGAAAATACATAAACACATACATACGAACATATATATATATATATATATATATATATATATATATAATATAGTAATATAATATATATATATATATATATATATATATATATATATATATATGCTTGGTGCCAAGCATCATAAAAAGTCATGAAACGAAAAACTATCTTTGCTAATCGCACCCATTTTAATAAGCAGGTTTTCAAAGTGAAAACCTGCTAAAAATTGACAATGATATTGCCTCATGAATAGAGTAAAAGAGATTTTTTAACAAATTTTGCGCTGCACGTTATGCCTACATAACCTATTATGTCATTATTTTCCAATTTTGCAGGATCAACATACAATTGTTTCATAATTTGATCAAAGTTTCTTACTGGTAAAAAAAATGTTGGCAACCCATAATTGAATGCAATTTTGACCTATTTCTTGAATGAAGATGGACAAATATTGAAATAACTCCACAAACATTGTATAAAGTGTGAAGACCATTTTAATCGCTCAATAAAATTTCATTCAAAAATATCTACTCACTTCATATCGTCTTCATATAGGACAGAATCAACTAAATGTTCAACGTTTTTGATCAGTCTTTCTCTCACAGTGTTCATTATGGAACTCAATATTTGACAGAATTTATCCTCCATTCTTTCCTTTCCATTAGGTATATAATCGATGATGTTGTTCGCATAATGCCATTCTTCCTCTAGCATATTCTTCTGGAAGGTTTCGTGTTCGAACAGGGCCCATCTTCCCAAATAATCTAAGTAATCTTCAAACACTCTGGCTACACACTCGTCAAATTTTTTCAGTTTAGAAGCATACTCTTCGCAAGTAATATCGGTCGATTTAATTGCTGCTTTAATATTTTTTTCTGTACGGATTCTCGTGGTTACTGCAATAGTAAGTCCGTCTTTCAGTTCTCTGAAAAAAGTGAAAATTATAATTCTCAATGTTAAATTCAGTATCAAAGGGAAAATCGGAAGGTATTACCAGGAGGGCTGAAGGTCGCTACGAATTATAAGGGAAGTCAATATGTGTAAATATTTTAACGGGAAACTTTTGAACTCAAAATATGAAGATCTAACCCAATTTACTTGTACAAAATATTTCTCCTTACTGATTCACAGGGTGTTTTATTTAGATTATTAAACATGAATTGTGTTCATTACTTTAATGCTGCTTGATATTTATTCATGATATTTGGCAGTAAGTTGAAGAAGTTTGGGACACATTAAATAATAGTGAAGAAGACTTTCTTGCTATCACCAGTGGCGTACGGCAGGGGCACGGGAAAAGTTCTCGTTCCCTAAATTCTACGCCTCTGGCAGAATTGTCATTTTAGTATAATTTTTCGATTCTTTAATATTTTATCTGTAAATAAGGCACTCTTTTTCCGTTACACTAGAGCCACTATTTTTCGAGATATTTAACGTTGAACATATGACTGCACAATTCTTTTGATTTTTATGTAAGAGTCATGTCGGTGTTTTTTGACATACGATTGCATATATTAAGTAAAATAAACAGTATTAGGTATTTTTTTTTTCAATTTATAATAATATTAACAAACAATTTAAAACAGAACAACTACAAAAATATCCAGCGCTGCATAAAAAAGTTCAAAATAAATACTTAATTATCAAGATCTTCTTTACAATTTTTGGAAGAGTATCAAATTTAAGAACAAAACTTAAAAACAATTTACAACAAATGGTCAATGTGATCTCTGTTTACTGCAATGAGTTTATCCATTCTTCCGCTAAACGATCTTCTAACTTTAAAAAATATGTTTGGCTGATTCGCAATAAAATTTGCGGAATTTACAATTTGCTGGGATATTTTTGTATTTGTTCTGTTTTGAATTGTTTGCTAATATTATTATAAATTGAAATAAAAAATACCTAATAATGTTTATTTTACGTAATACATGCAATCGTATGACAAAAAACACCGACATGACTCGTTTTAAAAATCAAAAGAATTGTGCAGCCATATGTTCAACGTTTAATATCTCGAAAAATAGTGGCTCTAGCGTTACAAAAAAAGAGTGCCTTATTTATAGAGAAAATAGTCGAGAATCGAAAAATTATACTAACATGACAATTCTGCCAGTGGCGTAGAATTTAGGAAACGAGAACTCTTCCCGTACCCCTGCCGTACGCCACTGGTGATAGCGAGAAAGTCTTCTTTACTATTATTTGATGTGTCCCAAACTACTTTAATTTACTGCCAAATATCATAAAGAAATATCAAGCTGCATTAAAGTAATGAACAAAATTAATTTTTAATAATCTAAATAAAACACCCTGTAAATCAGTAAGGAGAAATATTTTGTATGAGCAAATTGGGTTAGATCTTCATATTTTGAGCTCAAAATTTTCCCGTTAAAATATTTACACATATTAATGAATCACCCTGTATATGTAGCAGCATTCACATTCAAATATGAATTATCGTTCATCCACCGGAAAAATTAAGAATGTTTACCTCATCAAATGGCGTATGCTCAGAGGCGACGGATTCGGTGGTCTTTGTTCCAATCTGAGCAACATAAACTGGTGAATAACTTCCAAGGGAACAGCCGAAAGGAATAAAAAAGCTGCTCGGTAAGAGGGTAGATTTATCGCTTGAGCTTCCGGACTCCATATGCCATACCTTTTCAATTCATCCTCTTCTGCTTCAACGCAATTCTGCAAGTACAAAACGGTTTATAACTCACTCGAAATTTTTTTAAAGCATTTTCATGAAAATGATGTTCCACTAAACGGTAATAATAACGAATTACGCTGTATATCGAGAAAGAACACAGTAACTTCGCTATATGGAGACAAAGTGAACAAAATTATACTTTAGAGGAGTGAATAATTTCATTTAAAATAATTAGATGCTATTCAAGAACGTGTCAATACAGCATGTCTTCTTTTCAATTATCAAAGAATCATTTTAGATTAATTATGTAACAACTTTCTGGAACAACATTAATTTATTAGCTTGTAGTAGCAGTTAGCTGGTAGATAAAGTAGATATCGCCATCATGTAACGAAAAAGTGCTCCATGCGAATTTCTCTCTCTCTCTGTGCCGCACGCACACTAGCACAGTATTCGAATAACTGTTAACATAAGTTCAATGTACATATGATTCAAAAAGCGTAAGGAACACTGTTCGTAACGACCGAACACATTTTTTATTCTTTTAAATGAAGCACCCTTTATATTGCAATATTTCGATATAACTCATTCAGAAGTTATGCGTTCGTTCTCTATGCATAATAAGTAATTATCATAAGTAATGATTCTTTGGCTAGAATGAATATCTTTAAAAAAGTACCGATTTTCATTTGTCTATCAATTTTTAATTATGCAGGTAAAGGTATACGCCGCCAACGTGTGGAATAATTGACAAGAAAATTATGATCAATACAAATTACTGTCACCAACTTATAAAAAGCGCCAATACACTCTCAAGATACTATATAAAATTAATTGAACGAAATCAAATATTATCCGACCTATAAAACTGTAAAGAGGCATTAAACCACCATTCAGAAATTTAATAAAATTAAAAATCCTTCTGGAAATAAATCGCCCAGTCCAATTATCGGAACAAATATATTCATGAACACAGACAATTCAAATTCTATTCATAGATATATTTCAAACATGTCGTATTAAGTATTTCTATGTTAATCGCAGAAATGCATATAAACCATAGACTCTGAAACAAAATCGAAACCGCAAAGTTTACCATAATTCAGTCTAATATTGTTCATCATTTGTATCGATCATCAAGAAAACAAAATGAACGACAATATCGTGCTACAGAGGGTAACCCTTATAAATCTGGAACCGACTATATTCAACGCACTTATCGTCGGAGTTATAATCGCAAAACAAGATCCAAGGCAATTTGTAGATACGAAAAGTTCAGAACCCGGAACTAGCAGAGCAGTTCTCAACTTCACTTTTCGGGATTCGCCACAAGACTTCATCAACGTCACCTACTGGGGGAGAGCCGATACGATCCTCGCCATCAACGAGAATTTCCACGTTGGAGATGTCGTAGAACTGGTAAGACCACAAATAACTATACGAAAGTACAACGACAGAGGGGAACAATTCAGACCGAAGGTAACGTCGCCATATTCACTGTCTATGAATGATATTTCCAACATTTTGCATCACGACGGGATCAATGTGCGTAGGTACACAGATTTATTACGCTTACCTACCAAGCCTCCGGGATTTGTGCCTATCAGAGATATTCACAACGGCGGACTTGCCGTGAAAGATACTTACGCCGATATATTGGGCGCCGTTGCGCATGTCGGAAATCTAAGAACAGTCAAATTGAAGAACGGCGGAGAAGCGTCTCTTATAGAGATAATTTTATTCGACCAGACGAACCCGGGTATCAGAGTGACCTTTTGGAATCAAGAATACATCGCGAAGGCTTCGTGTTGGAAACCACGGTATACAATTCTATTCATAACGGACTTGAATATCGATTGGTCCGGTTACCATAAGACCGTGGTGGCCAAATTTTCGAACAGGTCGATTCTCACCGAAAATCCAGTTGGTCGAGAGGCTGAGAAACTTGCCGAATACGCTAAAAACGCTCCGCTCCAAGCTCCAAGTATCATAGATCAACTGGCCGTCAATTTGCCGGACGTTCATATGATCCAGAACGTGATGAGCGTGCAACAAGTACAGAACAGGATAAACTTAAGTCAGGAATCGGGAACTATGCACAATTTACAATTCACCGCTCTCTTATACGGGGTGGTGACGCAATTGGACCTGGACGGTTTCGGCCGTTTGGTCAGCAAAAAATGCGGTCACTGTAAGACGTTCATCAGAACCTCCGAAAACTGCGACAACGTGACGTGCCCGGTGGCCCTGAACACGACGTTCGTCCAACCCGATGTTTCCTTCGACATACGAATGACTGTTTCCGATCACACCGGTACTTTAAGCGACTGCCGGTTATCCGGAAAAGCTGCCGAGAAGGTGCTGGATTGTTCTATTCAAGAATTCCTACAGATGTCCAACGACGATAGGGCCAAAATGAAATGGAAATACTTGTTGGAGAGGTGTGCTATCAGGCTGATAGTCTTTTCTGCCAACAACCAGAGGCCTGTAATTTCTGTTCAGGGTTGTTCCATTCCGGATAGTGAGGAAATAGTGCAAAGAATTCCTGTTTATTGAAATATCCGCTCTTATTGTTAAGATTAATATAAGTAAAGTTGGCAAATTCAAAATAAATTATTAAGTCAAGATAATTGATTATGGAACTATAATTCATTCTTACTGAAATTAAATTCATTTCGAATTTTGTATGATTTTTCTTATCGGAATTAATTTAGAAAATAGCGTATTAACAATGAAAACACTATAAACATATTTATCAAGTTATATGATAGAGTTTATTTTTGTATTTTCATTTAAAATTCATTGACTAGGTTCTAGGTTTTGATGTCCAAGCACTTTTTCATACCTGGCCATTAACAATTATAGTTTACAACATATTGAAGATAATAAATGAAAGAATATAATAGAAACTACTGATAAACTAGACGGCTAGTACAGTACATTTAAAAAATACTATACTATATCTTATTAAATAATGGAAAAAAACTAAAATTAAAATGGGTCGAATAATAAAATTTTTGAAGATATTCTTCATATTGGATAGTCTAATATGAGAGGAGAATTTCATGTATAGTTAGCCAGTTTATGAATATATGAACTGACATACTATAGAAATGATGAAATGTGAAAATGGATTAAAAAATATAAGGGAGCGTTAATTTCATACTATTACATATTAGAAAATTCAGTCGTGGATAAGTTTTGATATGGTGCTATAAAAGTGGAAGAAATGGAACTAAAGTTGCGTGTCAATTATGTAGCTTCCATAAAACTCACCATTTTAAATACATTCTCATCTTCAGGTTTTTCCAGCGTGAATATGGCTCTTCTCAATATTCCAGTATGCAGTTTATCCAAAAAATTCAAACTTTTCTTCAAGGCTTTGGTTTTGAGTATGTGTTCAATGTATCTTCTGTAAGGTGACTGTTCGTTTATAGTAGACCCACTCATCAGATGCCACAGATAATTACTGTTGTAAGTTTCCAGAAGGACTTTCATATCATGGAAAGGTTCGTTAGAGTTATTGCTATCGGAAGGTCTGCAGCTGATCTCACTCACCGATTTGTCAGTTGGAGTTGACCAATTACAGTTATTTTTTGTATCAAGACAGAAAACAAATCTAAAAACAAAAATGCATTTATTGAAAAACGTCATTCATAATTTTTCAATATTTGTTACCAATTGTAGTGGAAAATAATTCAAATTCTCTAAAAATGAATTTTCCTAACACCTTGAACGAGGGACACATAGTTGAAACAGGTTAATTTGAGATAGCGTAAGTACAAATTAATTTCAGATAAGTCGACTTAAATGCAGAATTTAGTATGGTCGAAAACAATGTAGAGAAGAATCCGATGTAAAGAATTACTGTCATGTTTCTTCATATATTTCAAATAACTGGCATATATATTATACGCAATAGTAGTAATAATAACAATAGCAATAAAATTATTCATACTGAATTGCTAAGTATATATAATTACCTAATTGATAGCTATAATAATTTTTCACGCACCTTCCAAGCATCATCAGTACAAGCCTAAGCAACCTGACCATATTCAACCATAAACTAATTGTCTTCACCCTCGCTTCGAATTCGGTACTCCTGTACAATGGATACATTTCCGCGAAAGCTTTTCCTGATGGAAACAAAGCTTCCGCCTTTTCTAACCTGTCGGATAAGTCTTCGATTTCCTTTAACGCTTCAGTCTGAGCGTTTTGACAGGGTGTACACTGTAAAGATATACATCCTGCACATTCTCCTGAACCGTTTTCACCAGGCGAATCTTGTATACTAAGATTTCTTTGGTATTTGTATCGATACGACATTATTTCTTTAAGTATAGTCTCCACATCTTGCCTTGCGCCGTACAAGTATTCGTCCTCTTCCATTGTTGTTCTGCTCGAGTGAAAAGCCCTCAGTTCTAACCATATTACATCTCTGTATTCATGCCACAAGCACTCTTTACTGATCTGAAAGTGCAGTTAGAATTGAAAATTTTTACATGAAAACGATGGTGAAATGACCAAATAATTTTACGGAAAAGAAGGGACACTTTTTGAAACAGATACTAACCCTGCATTCGCCTTGTAAGTTTGCAAGCATTGACTCACTTTCGCATACGAAAACCTCTATGCAATTCAAGGGGGTTCCTGGGTTTTAACCTATCAACTCCCAGAGTGTATGTACCCTAAGCTAAAGTCTCGCCAAATATAACTTCAAAGTTATAATAATTATGCATCTATAATTTAATTGAGCATCACCGACGGTAAAATGATAAATAAAAGTGAACATAAGTACAGAATCAATTTTCCTAGGCCATTGAGGTTATTATATGTTTGATCAATTGCGAGATAATGCCTTAGGATTATCTAAACTATCTACAAAATGTAATTTCAAGGATCATAAAAATTAGAAATAAATTGTTATCATAACTAAAAGTAAATTGAAATGAAAACTTGTTTAGAAACCTCCGCATAACAATTGCGTTGATAAAACTTTGCACCATATCAATAATGATTCATCCTGTAGAGATAAAAAACTTGTTTGTGTCAATATTAGGAAAATTATATAATCCGTCAATTTAAGATGATTTAATAAAACGGAACAGAAAGTATGATTGATTGAAATATGTTTTTCCAAACATAGTTACTTTTTTTTTATCTCGAGGGACATACAGTTTAACGCCGGTTCCGAACGGGCAATGGGCTTGTAAACAATGTACATTACCCAGCAAATAAATTTCATAATTAGAACCACCAAATTCAGGACACACACAACACCCAAGAGCAAGGTGGGACTCGAACCCACATCCTCGGCTTACAAGCGGTGCACCTTACCGCTGGTCTACCGAGGCCTCATTTGTACGCAAGAGGCGATGTTCGAAATATACTGACATGATGTGGAAACTGAATAAATGTATAAAAGAAGACTCTTTTTATATAATCGCAAACTTACAACACGTCTCGTATTTCTATCGGGATTTTTATCGCCGCAACCCATTTTGACCAGCAGACACAAAGTCTGGTGAAATTCCACCCTATTATTTAGAGCTTCGTCGCACTCGTACTCTTCGCCGTCCCTTAGTTCCTCATCTCGGTCAATCTTTTCCGTGTATCTGCCATCGTACGAGTGCCTATTACTTCTGGACTGACAAACTGTTCTTCCCGACAGGCACATAAACCTCTTGCTGCACTCGATCTGATAGCTGGGCTGGGGCGTGGTAGGTCCATCGAGGTAGTTCGATCCTTTACCATTTTGCATCGCTTGAGCGCTGGCGATGTCCAGCTTAAGGTCTCTTTCGGAACCACGCAGCAGTTTCATTTGTCTTTTCTTCATTCTCTTTGTGGTTGAGTCACCGTTACCTAAATAAAAATTTTTAGAGAAAGATTCAATGAATTTAAAAAAACTAGATTGAGGGAAATTTTATCCGAACATATGTGGACGTACATTTGGACAATAAGGAATAAGCTACACAACTGTTACAATTTATTATTGTTGTTGTGTTGGTACACCTGTCATGAACTTATTATGGGAGCTTTCCAACTACGACAAAGAGCGACACTGTGTGACACGGTGCTCATCTCTTCTTGTTCCAACTACGACACAATGACACACGGCCGAACTGGCCGAACACAAAAAAAAGTTGAGTTTGGAGCGTGTACTACCAACATTTATAGTCGATTTATTGCATTAACGTTAGTAGTAGTTTTAATTATTGATTTATTAGATCATTATATTATATCATATCATATTAATATTTCTCTTACAGTTTTCATTATTTAACGTGATACAAAAATGGCTAATGACGGAGTACGTAATTCGTAATAAACCGAAACAGAAATCACTTGTCTATTGCCTTTTGAAATAACGATGGCTGCGCTCTCTGGCGTTTTACATAAAAATCAAAAAGGCTTTCCAACAAGCACCAACAAGCATGGTTAGCCCTCTCCAATTTCTTCGATGTTAGCACACGAAAAAGTGGTGAGTATCTTGAACCACACTGTTCATATCGAAAAATGTTATTCACAGTTGGATCCTTTTGAAACTAAATTTTGGTATAAATCTTTGAAAGAGAATCAGTGAATTTCAAAAAATCTCAGAGTGAACTTTCAAGCAAATGACTAGATTTTATCAGAAACTGTGTGGAAATTAATTTTAAATATATGGAATATGCTGTCACAACTTATTGCTGTTGTGTTGGTACATCTGTCATAAACTTATTGTGACATAGGAGCCTTCTCCAATTTAAATACTCATTTTAAGAGCCAGATAATATTAAACATAACAAATAGCATTTTATTTACCATGTGAATAATTGAGGGAATATTTAGATAACTAAGACCTGTATATATAAGTTTTTTTCATCTGATGTTATTAGAAAATCCTATAATCTAGGACTTTTGTTTATTTTTACGGTATCTCACAATTTTTGTTTTTAAATTTCTGAAAAAAAACATATACCTGATATCAAACATATATATATATATATATATATATATATATATATATATATATATATATATTTATATATATATAATTATATATATATTTATATATATATATTTATATATATATATATATATATATATATATATTTATATATATATATATTATACCCTAAAAAGGGGCCGTCGGCTTGCTTTTCGTCGGAGGCACTGGGTAGTGGGACCTAAGGGCGCCACGTAATTTTTATAATTGCATTCAAGTAATGAGAAATGAGAAGTAGTTCTTAGTAAGTTCATAAAAATACGAAAAATGAAACAAGTCGAAATCTTAGACTTATAATACAGAACTTCGAAGCAGGTGAATACAGAAAAAAAAAATATAAATAGCTAGTTAAGGAAGGAAAGAATAATAATCATATAGTAATAGTTAACAGTAGAATAAATAAAATAATTAATTACAGAAGCGTAGCGCTACGTTCCCCTCACATGGTATAATTTAATTACTAACAAAGATAATTTCTATTTTTTGAAAGTTGATATACACAAAAACAAATATTATTTTTGAATTAAGTTTCCCACTTCCTTCGGGATGAGGCAACTAAGAGTTTTCAAGTGGTCCTAAGATAACAGGAATGCGGATACACTTGGCAACGTAGGCTTCTGCATTCAGCGTCAAATTAAAGGTATAAATCGACTTACCCCGACTTGAAGTAAATCTATGAAAAATTATGGCAAAAAGACAACCTCTTATCAATCGGCAGGTTTCAGCTGTTGAGCTTCCAATCAAATTTTTGAGTTGAAACCAAAGTT